>JBCJKF010671491.1:0-12294 GCA_039654545.1 Plocamopherus ceylonicus | reverse complement strand
TAATAATAATAATGATGATGATGATGATGATGATGATGATGATGATGATGATGATGATGATGATGATAAAATAATAATAATTATAATAAAAATAAAAATAATAATAATAATAATAATAATAATAATAATAATAATAATAATAATAATAACAATATTAATAATATTAATAATAATAATAATAACAAAAAAACAAAATATAAAAATACAATATAATTGTAACTTGTTCAAATTACATACAAACTAAGACAAGTTTTCTAATTACATGCTGGAGAAAGCAATCAGGTAATCTAAGCAGAAAGCAAAATGTTTCTATCTACAAGCGGCAATGAGAGAATACAGACATCTTCCTAATGACTATGCATGTAATTCCTTGCACTGGTTTTCCAGTTCATGGCCTCGTTATATTAAGGGGTTAGAATGAAGAGAGTGCTGACAGAAAGCCAAAAAAGAAGTCTACAGTTAACACTAACGATGGAGTAAGAATGACCTAAGAGCAACGAAATATGGATACAAAGCGAGTTTAAAAAACTTTGGCTTGGAAGAAAATCAAAAGGAAAATTGGGCAGAAATAAAGAATGATAAAAAGTGGCTGAGGAATCGGGAGGTGGGGATGGGGGTGGGGGTGGGTGGGAGCAGGATGCGGAGGAGGAAGAAGAGGAGATAAAAGAAATAGAAAAGAAATATAAAAAAAAAAAAACAGCCAAAGAAGACAAGGATCTAAAAGCCTACCTTGAAAAAGATCTCTCTATTTTGGCTCTTCGCTTACTTTCTTCTAATGATTGAAATTCTGTTCTACCACTGCAAGAAACACACACAAGTTGTTTTTAAAAAAAAGTGAGACACAGCCAGTCTAGCAAATAAAACACACTTGTACACAACAAAAAGCCTTTAACGAGAGCCAAGGCATTATTAAACACACTACCGTCAAGATTAAAAGATTAAGAAGAAGAGAAAAAAAAAAAAACACCCCATAGAAGTTTCAATGATGACACTATGTTCAACATATTTTGAGTGCGTTAAAAAAAACACAAAAAAAAACACAGGTTTTGATAAAAAAAAAAAAAATTTTAAATCTCGTTCTGAGGTCAACAAAGCCAAGGGAAAAAAATGTGAATGTTAAATATTGAATGATTCTTTTACAGTCGGTGAATCGAAAACAGGTATAATATGAGAAAGCTTCATGACAGGACAGAGAGACTAGCTTTCATCAAAATAAATGGGAGGGGTGTGACTTGACTTCAACATAAAGGAAAAAGGGCGTTACATGTACAGATGGTGGTGGTGAAAATTGGTTATGATTATGATCTATACACTCAAACAGAACAGAAATAGTGGTGTATGCGTAGAGAGAGAGAGAGAGAGAACCTGAGGACATTGAACATAATGTCACCAGAGTGATAGTTAACTGAGAACTTGCATCTCATTTCAAACAGCTCCATATTTTTTAAGAAACCGCCTGTTAGTGAGTGAAAACATACTCTAAGGAAACCATATACCCTCGAGACGTATGAAATTTCTCCTCTTTTTTTTTCCTTCTTCCACATTGATTATTTCAACAGACCATAAACAGTCCGCACAGACATGTTAAATCCCTTACGTTATGGGAGGAATATGTGTTAGAGAATATGATAGCAAGGATCCATAAAATCACTGCATTTTAGCACTGATGAGCTGATTTTAGGGCCACAGGTTAAAATGGAGTTATAAATTAGCGATAAGTGTAATAAGTCATATCGCCAAAAGAGATAGAATGAGAGGGAAAAGAGCGTGAGAGAGACTGATAAAAAAGACGTAAATGACTTTTTGAAAAGCAGTATATAAAGGGGTAGCACACTTAAAACTGAACAGCCAACGTCAGCCTAGATGGAGAGAAAGAAAGTATAACCATAAAATTACACACCAAAAAAAATAATAAAAAAATTAATTAACGACTGATAGGACAAAATAGAAGGGGAAAGCAACAAAAACAAACAAAATGACAAAACAACGATACAGCTACCCCACCCCACCAATCAAAAAAATTTGCTTCATTAAATGGCCACTTAAATTCTCTTCTTTTTTTTTTTCTTTTACTAAGGCTGCAGCAAATGGTGACGAAGCAGAGATGAGGAATAATGGTGAATGTGGAAAGGATAAACCGACATAATTAGATTCGATCAAATGATGGGACAACCAAACCACGTTTCAGCCCTACGACTCCAAAAATCTGCTTCTCTGAGTTCAGCTAAATAAAAAGTGTGAGGCCACAACATTATAACGAAATAGAACAGAAACAAAATGATAGGGAAGGAAAATGGAAGACGAGATGTACAAAAGGAGAAATGCTTACCAAATACAAATGGCATGAGTTTTGAGATTGATTCAATGATGGCATTGATATGATGAAAAATATTGATCATCATGTACAAGGGGGGAAAAATCATGTAATTAATTAACAATGCTAAAAAAAAAAAACCAACAAATGAGGGAAGGAAAATTGGGACACTTTAAAGCACAAACAGACCATCCCAAATCTCAAACCCTTTTAGGTCTTGATAACTGGAGTGTTGGTGGGCTGTCCCCTGTGGAGTTTCACTTTGCTTTAGCTCTATTTTCTGTAACGAAACTAAAAAATGAACCTAGCACATCAAACATGCTTCACATGACTGGGGCCAGCCCACCAGAGCTCTTCGACAAAAAAAAAAAAAAAAAAAAATTGAAATTTTGTGGATAGCCTACTTGTACTTAAAAGTGTCCAACTGATGTGTGAATAGAAGCTATTTTGAAAATGTGGGGATAGCCTACTTGTACTTAAAAGTGTCCAACTGAAGTGTAACTAGTAGCTATTTTGAAAATGTTGGGATAGCCTACTTGTACTTAAAATTGTCCAACTGATGTGTAAATAGCAACAACAACAAAAAAACAAAAAAAAACAACCTAATCATAAGGAGGGGGGAAGAAGAGGGTTAGGGGGTAAGAGACAATGAAGGTCTCCAAGTGTTTGAAACTCTTCACTTTACACATCATTATGAATGTCGTCCTTAACATTATTGGCGAACCTCCTAAACAACATGATAAAAAAAAATGGATACATAATAAACAAAGTAAACGCTAAACAAAACAATGAGAGAATCAAAAACATGGGGGGGAAATGGGAAGCTAACATATCATGTCAAAAAATAATAATAAAAAAAAAATTAAAAATTCATCAAGTAAATTTCTTTTCAAAGAGAGTTACAATGATTTCATAGAAACTATCAAAATTGTTCTAGTGCTGCTGCCTATATGTCTTCCAGGATAGTGTTAGCAATCAAATTATTGTTCTCCCTTTTAAAGGAGCTTTTTTTAAAATCCAACTACAAACAATAAAATTCTTTGAGATAATAAAAATAATATATTTTCTCTTGAAAAGCAACAAAAAAGCAAAAACAAAACAATGTAAAGAGAATGATTTAAGTGACACTTACCTATACCTGAATTTGGAACCCATGGAAAATATTTTCTTTGATGGCGGATTTGGATGATGCAAACGGAAAAATGTGTGGTGTTCAACACATGATTTCCACAGATTTTTGCAGGACCGATAACTAACCATGTTGAAGCCAATAAGGTTTTCCACTGGCTCATTCTGCAAGGAAAAAGGCATAAGTTAAAACACAGTGATTCAACAACGCCATAAAATAGTTGCATTTCATTGTTATGATACAATCTTGAAGGAAAAGTAGCTCCAAACAAACCAAAAAACCTTTATATGAGTGAAATTTTTCTATAAACTAATGATGCCAATGTGTGGTCAAACACAGTTGAGACAGAAATAACAAAAGGATATCAAATCATCCACCTTGAGTCAGCATTTGTCATACATAGCACTGCTTACATTGAAACAAAATATAGAATCCTACTGATTCATCTCCAAAGGCAATTTGGATCTTTTTTTGGGGGGTGGGCTGTCTCTTAACCAAAATCTGAGCGTCACACGCAGAGCAACGTAGCACACAGAGGCTATGGTAATTAGAATAACTAGCCTTGCCCAAGGGTCAAATCATAATGTCTGAACAAGGTTAGAACTCGCGAACTTTCAATTGCGAGTCTAAAACACAACTGCATCTAAAACACTTCTGTGATCACTTAGCTATAATAGGCTGCACCAAATCAAAGTAGATGCTTCATGGAGTAGGCTCACAGGGGGCTCGTAAGGATAACACTGACTCTATACTATACAAAGACTCTAACAAAATAAAGGTATCTTAACTATACTGAATTTCCTGCATTATCAAAAATATCACTAGGTGAGCTTATTGAAATAGACATAAAATAACCCAACTATTGTTTTGTATCATTAAAATTTGAAAACATTTTTTAGAAATATGTTTCACTATTTGAAACAAATGGTTTTGGGTGAAAATTTATTTTTGCACACAAAGACACTGACCTCTGAGGAGAAGTGGTACAATACATTTCATTGCTAGATATACATTCCATCAGATACATTCAACTTGAACATTGACAGTGGACAGTGGAAGTATGTAGCATGGCCAAAAGTTTCATAACTGAATTCTTCTTTCTTCTATAAAAAGCAGTAGAGAGCCATTTCACACATTGAAAGCGCACATGCTGCTGTCTAAAGTAGGGACCCAGGTTTAAAAAAAAAAATACTTTGAACAATACACAATGGCAACAACAAATAGGATGCAAAAGGATAAATTTCACAACTACTGCAAATATTGTTTTTAAAGTGTTTACCAGTGCACAACTTTTCCTACACATTCAACTTACTTAGGTTAAGAATACTTGAGTAAAAAGCATCCTTACAAAAAATCAAAAGAACATTAAGTTAAATAAGTACCCTGTATTTTCAAATTGGAATCAACCAGCTTCTAGGACATTAAAAGTTTATGTGGTGGCGTAGTATGGTACATGTAGTATTATAAAGATACTGTGACCGGTCCGTACAACTAAAAGTCTTAGTAGAAAGTAGACATGTGCAGCATCGGCGGAAGGAGTTAGATCTTGTGAGTGGAGCTCAGGAAACTGAATCACAACAGAAATAGCAAGAAAAAAGCCAGCCGGACGGGCAGACATCTGAGGGTGAAGTTGTTGAGTAAGGTGAGTCTGGAAACAAGTACATGTAATAAGATCTAGATCGAATTAAACCACAGTGAATATTTGTCAAGTCTGAATCTTAAAATACATGAACCATCCACTCATGAAAATTGTGGGAGGATGAGGAAAAGGGGAGGGGGTGCTTTTAAAAGGAATAACTGAAGGTTCAAACTTCGACAAAGGGCTTTATGATCATTTTCATTATAAAACCAAAAAAAATTACCAAATTTTTCCACACATACAAATATTAACTGCAGTGTGATGAAATGTCAATGAATATGACATACACCTAAAGAAATGTCAAAAATATCAAAAATAACTTCCTAATTATGTGTATCCAGGAATGTCCATCTTGTGGTGTGGATTTCTTGTCTTTGTGATGGGCGGACAATTCTACTACAATTCAAGGCAGGATGCAGCAAAATTCATGCTGTGCCTCCCCTAAACAGCTTGAAATCTCTACATGCAAACTATCATCTTCCGTTTTCACTTACAAAAACAAACAAAAATGTATACATATGCCGTCTTTCTTCTTTTCTTTTCTTTCCAACATAAAATTTAAGAACACCTTTATGTGAATCAGCATGTACAGGTTTAACTAACATTGCAAGCATTATAAGACAAAAACATTCAAAACATAACAGATTGATGAGGAAAAAAACCGTGGTGATGCATGAGAGGTCTACCAAGGTGTGATATGATGACAAAATGTGCACCCTGACATGAAAGTCCCAAGATGTTTTCCTACTCTGGTTCAGAACTAACTAAGAACTAACACTGGACCATAGCTATGTATTACATTTTAAATGGCACCTTATTTACATATTATCTCTTATGGGCATTGATACTAGTATATAGAACCTATAAAGAACAAGGCAGAATGCCAATTTGGAGAAAGAAAAGAAAAAAATTGCTTGGATCTATGAGCTGATTTGGCTGAGCAAAATTTTTCCTTTTGATAATAATAAAGATTATTTGAATTTGAATTTGAATTTGACAAAGTCAACAAATGCTGGCAATAGCATGCGTTTTTCAACTTCGTGCTTCAATCTGTGATATCGTCCCTCAAAACATGTACTAGCGCAAGCCACATGTGACCTGGAATCGAGTTAAAATCAACATTCGATTACTTGTCTCACATATTTTCTCCTCTGTAAAAATCTAAGGAACCGAGCAATGAATAGGGGATAAAAAAAAAAAAAAAAGATTTTGATTTAAGTCACCATAAGGTTGCAGGAGTTGTCCAAAACTTTAAAGGGTTCTCCTGCAAAAGTAGCAAAATGTGGCATACGCTAGTTCGTGTATAGAGGAACGATATGCTTATTGTAGAACGACCACCAAGCCTGTGTTGTTGTTTTTTTCATTCTATGATCTAAGATGAGTGTCTTGCAGAGTACATGCACTCTTTTAATCTACAGGAGTCTAATTCTCGTACCTTTGGAACTTTAGAAGGACTTACTTTGACTTTTGGGGTGGGAGGGGGGGGGGGGGTTGTCTTGTGAATCTATTTCACTCATAACACCTGTATTGTTTAGTGTAGTAATTTAGAATTAAGACAACATGAAAAAAAAAATCTACTTTGGTTCTTTCATGTCTAACATATCATGACTGATTTATTTTAAGATCTCAATATCATTAATGGAACCATGACACACTACACCCACTCTGTTCTTGGAAAGCAATAATAAAATTTTAAAAATCTGTTGTAAAATATCATAACATCACTCAATTTGCATTTTCTTTCTGTGTAATCATATTATATACGGTCACATTAATTTTATCAAAATTAAACAGAAAGACAAAAAAAAGATGGAAATCAAATCCTTTGTTAGTAAGAAATGAAAAACCAAATCTGACACATGAAGACAATGTTTGATTTAAAAAAATAATAAAATAAAATAAAAGGAACAAAAACATAAAACAACATATGAGAGAGCTATTGGAAGCTAAGCAATGTCATTAATGTTGATATAGCTATATGATATACTATACATATGATAAAAGTATTGAGGAGGAGGAGGAGGAGGAGGAAGAGCAGGAGGGGGGGGGGGGGGGTGGGGCAGATTCATGCCAAGCTGAAAAAAACTGTTGATTGGTAGCACTCCAAGCACATTATAAAAAATGCAAATGAGAATTAATCTTTCAAAGGAAGCCCAGTATGATACTCAAATATTTGAAATAATTCAAATTTAAATGCCCTACAAGTTGCCAAAGCGTGGTACAAAAATGTTGCAAACATGTTACACATCTACCAGCAACAGACAGATTTTTCATGAAATCGCACCAAGAGGAAAGCCAAGAATCCTGGACCAGTTTTATGGAAGAAAAGAAGTTGAAACGAACTACAGGCAAATGACACAGTATATAAACAAAGTTGGGAAGGGGAGTGGGGTGACAAAGATACAGCCAGAAAAGAAATGTTAAAATGTATATTTCTTTTATTTATATTTTTTTAAAGAAGAGATATATAATTATAATGCACAACAAAAAAATAAAAAATAAATATCAACAATGAAACATGCCTTAAAAAAGAAACAGCAAAACAAAAACAAAGTCCAGACTAAGAGAAACATAAAGCAGGATCTTCACAATAAACATTGAAATCACTCAATGAGAAGTCATTCTATTTACACACACACACACACAAAGGAAATAAAAGCATGAACATGAAAGAAACAAAAAGTCAGGAAAGTGGAAACAAATAAATATGATGTGGGTGAAATTGTTAATAAACCTGGTCAACAACATCAGCAGAAAACGATAAATGAAAATAGACGCCTTCTATGGAGTTAGTGAAATGATATTTCAGTGCAAGACAGTAATTGACAAAAAGAAAATTACTTGAGAAGACTTCTCTCCCTTGTCATCGTTATCATCTACGCTATCTGCTGTCTGAAACACGATAGGAGAGTCGATGCATTATAGAAAAAACATATTATGCTTTTGCTCCAAGAATCAAGCCAGCATTCTCCAACATTATACAACAGACATTATTTTCGTTCCCACATTTTCTTCCTCATAGTTGAATCACCAGGAGTTCAAAGGAGGGAAGAAAGACATGGGTCTTAACGTATCTCACAAAATCACTTATCCCAATATTAATCTTATAATGGAAATGATTCACTATCATTTGGGGGAAAAAATGTGAATGAATGAATGAGATGAGATGTTTAAAAAATATATGTAACAATGCAAATAAGTCCAGAAAAAGCCCTTCACATATAAATACATTTGAAACATTTATAATCAAATGGAATATCAGCTAATAAAAAAGTGAAAAGCTGGCTAGGTTTTCAGGGGGTAAATAATTATAAATTAAAACACCAGAAAAAAAGGTTTAAAAAAAACAAGCATCAGGTAGCTCAACTGAAAATATATGTCAAAATATCAGGTTTAGAATTGCTGAGTTCCAATAAAAACTATTTATTTAAAAATATGAATCCATGCCAAAAATAACAGGGAATGTTGCATAAGAATGTCCAAATCTCATGACACTTTATGCACTTACTTCTCTTCGTAGCTGTATAAAGAACTGTTTCCTTTTGAATGAAATTTTCACAATTTTTGCCCTGAAAACAAATAAATCAATCAATTGAAAAGAAAAATCCAATTTCAGTTGTTGTTGTTGTTGTTGTTGTTGTTGTTGTTGTTGTTGTTGTTGTTGTTGTTGTTGTTGTTGTTGTTGTTGTTGTTGACTAAACAAGATGTATGGCATCAACAATGGGAGGCATACGAAATAAAAGAAATGATATTAAAAAAATTTTAAGCAAATAGGATAACTTAGAACAAAATCTATAGTTGACTGTCCAGTTTTATGGTAATTTAATACACTTATGCTAAAAAACAATCATATATCAAAATAAGAATCAAACTCAAAATTCATTCGAAGTATCACTTTGAATGGGTAATGACAAGAACATAGCGGTGGCAAACCCTTTACTGTATTCACTTACCATGAAAAAGTATTTATCTTGAGATTATTTTGAAAAACAACTAGGCCCGCAGATGTTACTCCCAGCTGTATGTCTATATTACTTTGGTCCTGAAATTAAAAGGTTTCATTAACAATTTTCCTCTACAAGTGAAATAACTTATAAAAACTAATCAAATAAAAGACAGAATGTGCACAGAAAGATTCAGCCATGGAAACATATTATGTTCCTTTCCATAGAAAGTCTTTTACACATTATTGTCCAATTAGAGTTTAAAAAATTGTATCAATATTATATTTTTTTTATGTTACATTTAAGATTCAAAAGGCTCACCTAAATCAGTTGAAGTAAAAGCAAGGAGCTTTTCATCTAGACAGAAGCCTTAAGTGATATTTGTTAACAGAAGAAGGATACTAGATGCTTTTGTTTCAAACTGTACCATCATTTTTTTATTTTTTTTATGTTCATTATATCACTGATGAAAAAAGAAAACAAATGACCTGTTTAATTGAAAGTCCATTAGTGAAAAAGATGCCATAGCAAAAAAAAAAAAAAAGTATGACTGACTGTATAATGAAGCTAAAAAGTGAAAAAGAAAAAACAAATGTCCCAGATGAAAGGCAATCATGTCTAAAACCAAAATGGACATACCCGTGCATTATGTAAATCCACCCCGTACATTTCTAAACGTTTCGCTCTTTCAAGAAAATTAAATTCAGCATCAGCAGGTGTCTGCCCTCTGTAAATAAAACATGAAAACATACATAAATATATGAGCAACATGAAAGAATTAAAATATTTCTTCAGTCAACTCAAGCTCAGCCTTTTCTAAATGATTTTTTCTTTCATCAGAAGCATATGAAAAAGACATTGTTAATAATCTCTTTAGTCAGGAACGTGAAACATTGCCAGAAAAAGACAGAAAGGAATGGCTTTCCCCACATAAAATGTCTTAACTGTTAAATTTTACAAATGTTCAACATATACTGAATTCGTAGAAACTACAAACAAGAAAAGAAAAGATTTGGGGGATGATTAGTTTTAATACGAGTCCTTGAATAGTTCATGTTCTCGATGGACAATTACATTGAAGATATGTTAAGCACTTAAATAGGAGCAAAACTTCACTTGGAATTAAAAGGAGCCCCACCTGTGTTGTTTGTGTTTGTCTGAGATTTGTTTTTCAAAATCATGATCTTGGTCGGGAATAAAAAGAAAGCCAGACAAATACCCATCCTTATGTTCATCTGGATTAAAATCACCTATCTCCGCTGTAGATGAAATAAGATGATAAAGAAAATGAGAGAAATTATTCTTCAAAAAAAAAAAAAAAGGTAACTCAACATGAGTACAATAGCTTAATCTTTAACAAACAGGAAACACTGATGCAAGAATGAATGTAACTATTATTTTTTCACTTTTTCATGCATTCATTACATCCAGGAAAAAAGCATAAGTATAAGCAACAAATTAACCAGTTATAAATAAGATGAAATTTTGTTTTTCTCTAACAGCTTACATTGCACAGCGTAACTTGCTAGCAAGGCAGCACTGCAATCAGAACACACCAACTTTCCAGAGAAAATATCACGTTTCACTTGGAGGAAAAAATGGTACCTGGAGATAGAATAGCATCAAAAGTCAAATAAGAGAAATTGAAAAAAAAATTATGTAACTTCTTGATGCAACATTACTATCAAATACTTTTAAATTTCCAAAGAATATGGAAAAAATTCACTTCATTAATTGAAGAAATTTCCTTCAAAAAATTATAAAATATTTTTCACGCTGTCAATGGAAATAGGAAAAATGCATGATGATTCCTTCAGCAAAAATGTGTAAAATGCAATATATTGAAACTTCCCAACAGATGGAGAGTATTATTTCGCCATCAATGGCAGATACATGGTAAAGCTGTCAATATTAATTGGGGGTTGAGGAAGAAGATTTTATTGGCCAAAATAATCTAGCAAAGCAGGAAAATGCTATTGTGATCATAGCTGCACTTTAAAAGAAACATGTATGAATACCTTGTGTATTCTTCTGCAAGTTTGCTGGGGTCAGATACATAAAATTTGACTCGAAAGTAGAATTCATAGGAAGGACCTGTGACACAAAGAATGTCAAAAGTATTTTCATTAAAAGTCAAGCAAGTTGAATGAGCAAAATCTATCATATGAAATTTGTTTTATATTTAACACATTGATTAATATCCAAAAAGACAACTAAATCACAGAAAGGGGAAGAAGGGTTAAAAAAAAAAAATGGCTGGAAACATTTAGTTTGTATACCCCCCTTACATAAGATTTAAAAACATAGCCCAGCCTAACATTAAAATCAGTGTGAATTATTATCACATACCTAATTTTGACTATTGTATGACCTACTTAACAGAAATATGCAGCAGTATCAATTATCATCAACAGAAAGCAATATCAAGTTATCCCTAACACAAATATGAAGCAATATGTAACTCTTTTAACATAAATTTAGGGAAATATCAAATTATCCCTGATACAAATCTAAAGCAATGTCAGATTGTCCTCAACATTTAACAAAAGTTTGCAGCAATATAAAATGATCTTTGATTTGACACAATTTTGTTGCAATAAAAAAAAGTATCCTCAACAAAAATCTGTAGCAATATCAAATTATCCTCACTAAAAATTTGAAACAATATCAAATTATCTTTAACAGAAATTTTTTACAACATACAGGAATTTGTAACAATTAATATCACCTCATGAAATCAATATTGATAGAAACTACAGGTGAACAGACTACAAAATATACATTAATACAGACAAGACCTATTTGACGAGATGTCAACGTTAACAGAAAAACTTAAACCGAGTAGTGATAAGAGATTAGTAATGATTTCAAAATCTTCAAAGTCTGGCTTAAAACAACAAATTTCAGTCCCAGCCAACACACCTCGACATTGCTTTTTTATAGTCTTGAGAGGATCCAGCCATCTCTGTTGAACACACAAAAAAGAGAAAATGGTTTAAATACTTCAACAGAGAAAACATTCGCTGACCACTTAGATTACTTTAGCTATCAAAAAAAAAAAAAAATAGAACAAATTGTAATGCATTGGATTATCATGAGTTTTTCTCTCTTATTTTAAGACAACTTAATTGTCACAAGCAGCAAGATTGATTACATATTGCAATTCAATCATCAAATTCAGTATCGGAGAAAACATTTAAAATATATAAAATGTATATAGACATAAAGGTAAAGATACACAAAGAAAGAAAGAAAGAAAGAGAGAGAG
>JBCJKF010671380.1:0-12295 GCA_039654545.1 Plocamopherus ceylonicus | reverse complement strand
CTCTCTCTCTCTCTCTCTCTCTCTCTCTCTCTCTCTCTCTCTCTCTCTCTCTCTCTCTCTCTCTCGCTCTCCCTCTCTTTCTCTCTCTCTCTTTCTCTCTCTCTCTCTCTCTGTCTCTCTCCCTCGCTCTCTTTTTCTCTTTCTCTTTCACCCCTTTTCTCTTCTCTCACCACTCTGTCTCTCTCTCGGTCTTAGTCCCCTTGTCTGTCTGTCTGTCTCTGCTCCCCTCCCTCTCTCCCTCTCCCCTCTCTCTCTATCCCGACCCCTCTCTATATCTTACATACCCCTCCTCAGCCCCCCCCCCTCTTCGCTCTCTCTCTATCTGCCTCTTTCTCCCGATGCAGATTGTATCGTCCACATGACTCTTGAATCCGGTCAAGTTCAAGATCTACTTGTAGCAAAGATAAACAGGACACTCAGTGAAATGACGCTGGTCCCAAAATATAATGTTATCATTTGATGTAAAACAATATCGTGCATTTTATATAAAACCCGTTGCAATATCTGCATGAAAGTGTTTGCGTGTGTATGTGTGTGTGTATGTGTGTGTCTGTCTATCTGTCTGTGTGTGTTTTGATCGATACGAAAATACGCACGCGTTTGTACACTGTCTGGGTAAAACTTTGCCTCGGTACCGATCCCATACAGAACCTCACGAGCGACGCTTGTGTTTACATTTAGTCGGCCAATCAGCGCACTTGGCTCCGCCTCCCAACGTGAAAGAGAGGGCACGCTATAAAGCCTAAGCGTGCACATGGTTTGCGATAATTTTAGTGTCTGCTTGGAGCGCCGGCGTGTACCGGTGGAGTGAATTTTTACTCTAAAACGAACTTTATTCCCTTTGGATTTTATACCTTTTTGCCAAGCAAACAAGACATTTGTGAATTTATTTCCATTGGATTTTACTTTTCTTGATGAACATTTGTTATTTTCTTACCACCAGTAAGTAAAGTGACACGAATTTAGTACTAGTAACCCCGTGTAAGTAGATCTGTGTGTATGATTCATTGCACCTCGCCAAAATCATACTCAAGAGAAACTCATTTCCCCAAATGAATCTACGCTGAACTTTTTAATTTTGACTAGATTTCTAGATCTAGATCTAGTCGACGAGCTTCGTCGCTCATTCCAACATTAACATTGCAAGCGATTAGATGCCTTTGAAGAATATTATCAGGAATCTCCTCCAACCAGTGAGTCACGATGACGAATACAAATTACGCCAGTTTGTGAACGCACTCTAGTGGGTGCAATCACCCATCCCCATTTTCCCCCTATCTTATCCCCGAGTACTTTATTCCAACCACTCTTCCCTCATCACCTCATCCCATCAGTCATGGATTACTCAAACACAGACCCCATGTTCGGTTCGGCCGTGTTCCAAGAGGTTATGTCTACCCATCCCGGTTCCTTGCACTCGCACCAATCGATGGGGGTCATGGATTTTGATAGCTACTCGCGTCCAACGATGCTAGAAGCTAACGACATCGAAATGGGGGTTGACAGTCCCACCTCTGAGTCATACTGTGAGTCAGACGATGGCACCTCCATGCTGGGCTTCCAGGATTCCGTGGCCTCACCCAGTGAGATGGAGGACGACTCGAAATCTTCTTCTCGACTCCAGTTCGATACTTACACGGACAGTAAATACAATGCCGACCGCAACTTAGTCATGGAAAGATGGGGCCCGCACGACGTTTTCCCCGCGGACAAAACCTGGACCCTCGAGCAGAAAGCTGCTAAACTCATCGAACTCAGTCCGTGCCGAAATTACACCGTAAATGACTTGATCAACATCGATTCCATCGAAAAGGCCGAGGACCGCGTTGACATTTTGATCGAAATCGTGGCCGGCATCAAGGTCAACTTTCGATGGAACTACGTCCGTCCTCAAGAACTTTTCAAAAGTTACACCGTTGTCACCAACTGCAAGAAAGAAAAGGAAAAGAAAGATGCTGATGGCAACCCCATTCCCAAAAGACCAATGAACGCATTTATGATCTGGTGCCAGAAGTGCCGAACGCTCATGGCACACATCTGCCCCCAGCTCCACAACGCCATCATCAGCAAAGCCCTCGGTGCTGCCTGGAAAAAGTTCTCACCCGAGGAGAGAGCCGTGTACGAGGAGGAGAAAATCAAATTGATGGCCTTCCATCAAAACGAATTTCCGGACTACAAATACAGGCCCAAGAAGAAGCCTAAGAAATCCGAGGAGAAAGCGAGCCCCGTCCCAAAGCCGCGTTCCAAGAAGAAGTCAACTTCTACAGCCGACAAACAGCAGCCATCAGCCACCATGCTGCGAGGCATCAATATCGCGGACGAGGCTCGTCAGGGTTTGGACCCTCTCCTCAAAGAACGCCTTCAGGTCAAAATGCAAGTCAAAATCGACTCGGACCTCAAACGCGGCATAGGGAAGCGGGCCACGGCCATTGACCTGGCTGACCTCACCGGCTTCCAGACCGACTTCACCGCTATGCCCTCCTCGTCCACCTCCTCCCCCGACAGCGGACTTTACATCGATAGCCATTCATCAGTCTTCGACACACCAGAAAACTCACCACATGAGCCTCGCACCCCGTCCGACAATGGCCTCGACCACATCGGCAGCACCATTATCGGCAGCACCAGTGGTGGCTCTTTCCCTTCATCTGAGCATGCATTTACCTTCGACGATAAAATGTCCATTCATCTACAACTGGACAACAACAATTCCCCCACCACCAGCAATAACAACAACAATAACAACAGCACGAGCCCGAACAATAACATTGCGCCCCAAATGGACACGCCCCTTATCATGCACATAAAAACAGAGCCTCCCTCAGAATTGACAACTTTCTGGCCGGAGATAAAACCAGAACCGACTGAATACCAGGCCATGTGGACCAACAACAACGTGATCAAACAGGAGATCAAACCAGAACCTGTTCGTGAGGTCAACGGCATGCCGGTTCTATCCGTGGAATACGTAGAATCGGTGCTAGAAGATGAGTTGTACGAACCGCCAGACATGAACGACTTAATGAAATTTATCACCACTCCATTACCAGATCTGGCTCTCCTCAACGAGACATCGCAGTTCATCATCGAGAACACAACCCCCGCCACGGCCAGCGCCTAGATTAGCAGAAACTCCGATCGAGGGTTAATGTCGGACGTTGCTGTTTTCAACGCCTTACCTGCTGTCATTTTTTCCCCTCCTTTAACTTTCCACCCCTCGCCGCTCCACATCGAATCCCCCAATTCTATCATTCGGTCTGGCCTCCCCCATTAATTTGTTTTCCTTTCTTCCCCACTTCCACCCTTTCCCATTTTGCCCTCGTAGCTTTTCCCACTATTCCCCAGCCGGCCCGCTCCCCGCTACAACAAATTCCACTCTTTTTGTACATGTATTATATTCGCTTCATTCATCCAAATATTTTTAATTTACCCTTCTTCCGTCGGACACCTGCCATGGGCGGAAAGCGTTGACGGTAGAAATAGTGGGCCTTCTACTCTTCCACGCGCCCTCCCACCAATTCCCCCTCTTTCCTGCCAACTTGTAAACCATTATATTTTTATAGCCTGCTATTGTGCATTTAAAATGTACTGTTTCACTTTCTGTCCATTGAGCCAAGCTTGTTGCCCTCCTGATTCCATTAGTTGATTCTAGTCAAGCAAGTCTTGTGTCCTCCCCTCCCCTTTTCATTTTTCTATCCCTTGCAATCTCAATCAAGAAATAAATCTAGTCTGCATAAGGAAAGCATAACAATCGACGTTCTCATAAAACCACTAAGTCAAGACCTTTTATTGTGTCTGCCTACTAGAAATACATAAAATATATTAATATCCCTCACATTTGTCCAAGTTATAACAATGTACAGTCCATTACCCATTATTAAACCCATTCTTTGAGCTTCCCCAACCCTCGTGAAACACTACCCCCCCCCCCCCCCCACCCCCTTCATTGCCAGTCAAGGCACACCGCCGCCCCCGACAGGCAATACAATCCGATCCTTCTAGTCTAGGGATATAAAGCCAGATAACGGGGAAAACCACCCCCTCCCCTTTTTCCTTTTTTTTTTTTTTTTTTTTTTACCGTACAAGCCCATTCCCCACCTTTCACCCCACCTACCTCCCCTCTACTTCTATTTACTGTTGTTAACAGCCGACCGTACCTTTTGTCCCTCCTGGCCCCCCTGGTCTTTAAACTGCCTTGGCACTGGCTTTCGGCTTTCCGGCCGCGGGCCGTGACCCACATCGGAACCTGACCTATTTTCAAACCACGAGGAAAGGAAATTTCTGCACTGCACCACGCACTGAGAGAAGGGGCAAATCTGAGGAAAGAAAAGGAAAGCGAATAGGGAACCCCGACACTCCCCCCTCTAAATTCTAAACCAAAGGTGCTCGTCAATACAACGCAGCTCGTATAACGTAACTCTTAACACCCACTCGTTTGTCATTCTCATCGCCACCATCGTCATCAGCCAAGTTGTTGCTCGGGTCTGTTATTATTTTATGACATTATACTCAAAAATTCCACGGCAGCCGTATTTCAAAAGATTCATCTTGTCGGCATTATATTACTTTTATTGTGACTTAATATGCAGCTTTTTTGCCGAATTTTGTTTGCAAGCTGAGACTTTTAAGTAGTTTTACACCTCGACGACCACTCCGTCCTTCCAACACCCTCGTCATTGACGGCGACATCGCTCCCTCAACATCATGCTCATCATAACTTTTTTCATACCATCCACTATGCCACAGGATCCAATGTTGTAGTTGTACACTACAGTACTACATTGCCATTTGATCGTCTGACTGACGGACTGAATCACTTCTTCGTTCTTAATTGTATGTGAGCTTGAGTTGTTGCTTTCAAATGGATAAGCCGTCCCACTTTTCGCGTGTGTATGTGTGACCACATCGAAGGCTCCGGTCAGTCATCTTCACTTTTCAATCAGCGTACCATCGAGTTGTCTGTATTGTGTTAAAGAAAGAACAGGCATGACTTATATTTCATAACCGTTTGCTCCTTATCACGAACAATTGAATACATTTGGACTATATTGTGTCGCATCTTGGATTAATCCATTGGACGAAACGTATAATTCAAACCACATTCTCCGCTCAAAACATCGAACATTGTCGCAGAGGAGCTGATCGTTTTCATCGATATTAGTTATCGCCATTGTGTTTTGAAAAGGACAAATGACGATTATAGCAAACTCACAAACCTACATTTTGAAACAGTCACGCGCAGTCTCTTGAGGGTGCGCTTTTTATGCCAGCTGATATTCCGTGGTCACCAGCATCCATATCGTCATTCTACTGGCGGGCAGTGTGGAAGGTGAAACTGAAACAACCTCTCTCCGCATGGACTTGACGAAGCAGACACTTGGACTGATGGCATCGCACGGCCCCGCACATCATGGTCGCACTTAGTGGACGATTGGTTTGTTGTCTGTTTCCTACTATATCATGTATTATATTATCCGTGTTGCTTCAAAAGCACTGTCAAACTTTTATACATTTACTTACATTTTACAAATTGCTGTAGACGAGCTGTCAGTATCTATTTAAATTTTATGTAAATATATGTTGTTGGTTTTTTTTTGTTTTTTTTTTGTTTTTTTTTTGACAGTTTTCCCTCTTTTTTACGCCAAAACACTGCAATCCCTAGCCCCTAACCATCAACCAGTGTTTATTGTACTTCACGTTTCTTTTACTCAGCATTTTTTGTTTGTTTTTGTGTTTGTTTTTTGTTTTGTTTTGTTTTTTAACGGGGGTTTTTAAATACTTTTGTCGTGTTTTTTTTTTTTCCTTTTCATGTGTGGTGGTATTGTGTATGACTGGATTGTAAATTGGTGAAAATTTATAAAAGCAAACCAACAAACAAAACTACAATTAATTCTCTTAATTTTAATGGTCGATTTTCCAATCCGAATGAAATAACATTCCCAACCACTTTCATATAAAGGGATTTTTTTTTCCTTGCCTGTGTGTTGAACTTGCAGTAGCCTGCTGTTCGTGCATGATACATGATATTGTTATGGAGCGTGTGGTTTCAGATTGGGCAGACCACGCCTTCAGTGGTATACATAATTTCGTTTTGGTTTTTTGCAATGTGCATAGATTTGTAGCAGCTAAGCATTAACTTTTCTTCGACTTTGTCAATTTCTTTATACGTGTTATAATATACCTTCGATTTATTTTTAACCAAATTTTGCCCAGCTCGTTTTACTTTTTTAAATGATTATATTCCTTTACGAATAATATGATCTTCATATAATATTCAAATTGGACATTGACGTTGTTGATATCACTTTCATTTATTTTGCATATCTACTACATATGTATACGTTTTTTGCTTATATATATACATTTGTATTATAAGAATGTACATACACATAAAAACCATTACAATGTGGTCAGTAATCATATCTTTGACTTTGAAGGGCCCAGACCAGATCTGCTTTTTTTTTTTTTTTTTAAGAAGTAAGATGACGTGTTCCCGTGTGAAATATAATTAATTTTATTATATAATATTTTATTTCAATCTATATAATATGTATAATGACTTGCACCTCCGTGTTTGGGGCCGCCTTAGACTGTGTTCCTATTGTTCTCACATGTCGTCCAAAATAGTTTCTATATATATAGACCTATACGAATATTCAAGTTTTGAATCTTGACTTTTTCGCTTTTCATTCAGTTTTCTTTTCTTTCTTTTTTTCGCCCCAAATTCCTATTTTCGAAATTTCATTCAGGGATAAAAGTATTAAAAGTGTCCCATTTTATTAACTAAAAAACTAGGCTAATCAAGCTTATACTTTATGCCATTTTAGTGCAGCGCGATCTCATGTGTGAATGTATTCAATTGAATTGTTGCAAATGACACACTCCACCTCGAAAGTAAACTCTTAAGACAATAGAGAAGACATACAGAGCGCCAAAGTGTGTAGAAACTATACTCGAGCTGAATGCCTGCGTGGGCTGTGCTTACGATACAGGTGATATTATATTGTTATTACTTCTAACGGAAACACAACTCAGCCATGCGTCGACTTCAGCAAAACTTCATATACACAAAGGTCCACATCGCATCCATCACTCGGGGCGGTTGCAGGCAGGTTGAGCTCAATTCATGTGATATACAAAAGACACAAAACTTCCTGTTGATCTTTGTGTGATATGTGTGATAAGACAAAGACCCCCGATTGGCTGTTCTTCTTCTTCTTCTTCTTCTTTTTTTTTTTTTTTTTTTTTTCTCGAAACACGTCATTCCTTGACAAACTCGTGTGCAATGGGGAATCTAACTTAATTCACAAACATCAAACCTCTGGCTGTTGGCGAGGCAGACGGGGGCGTCCATCTTATGTCCTCTCTCTCAAGGTGAAGGTCATTCTTGAAGCCTTGACAATGGTGGACGCATGGTGGACTTCTCGGCCTGCACTCCCTCTGAACTGTATTTATCACTAAAGTATTTATTTAAATTATTCGAAAGATTTTTTGTGATGGAGATACAATTGGGCATTGAATCTATTTTTCCTTCGATCTTTGAAAGGTTGGGGGTACACAGACTGAAGGGAGATAATAAGATTGAAAGCACTGTCTTCAAAGCAGTGTTATGGCCCTTGTCTCATTGTCTATAAATTAAATATCTTTATATCTGTGTTAGTGGCCGGAGATGAGAAGTTGTCTGAGACGTATAAGGCAATTGACATTGAAAGATTTGCCATCTTTCGACCGTACATTCTTTGACTCCATCGTAGCATTCAAAATTTCAGAACAAATGCGCTTGCAATTTCCTTTGCAGCGTTTTGCTTTCGATTTCTCCACAACTCATTGGCGCGGTTGGCATTTTTTCTGAAAGTGAAAGAACTAATTTTGGAAACAGTAATTAAAAGTCAAATTATTACAGAACTAAAAAAAAAAGTAGAATACATGTATAATGTATCTGGCGATGGTTTTGAAAGATTACTACGGTGTATGTCTGTTGTCATATTGGCTTTTTAGTAGGCTGTGCATGCCGCAATGGTGGTCTGAGTGATAGATTCTCTCTGTTGCCTTTTCTTTGTGAGAAGGGATTGCCTCAACCAGCCTGCCCCCTTACGCCGTCCTCCACAACCTTATATCCCCTTCTCCATCAACATGGCACACGGCACTCACAACACGCATGTTGGACACCTAGAGTTGCACCACACAACATGCCTTGAAAAGTGAATATTGCGAGCGAATGTAAAATGAGATCACGTTTATATGAATTAATGACGTCAAATGTGGAAATAATACAACGGTCTTCGGCGCCCCCAAAGCGATTTCTTGTGATGAAACCTAATATTTTGCTAATACGGTCATGTTGTGACCTAACATGGCCTTGCGGTAATCTTTTGCATCTGTACATATTAATATTGCAGCTTTTACTTTGACCATCAGTTGTATCATCGTCATAGTAGTAATATAATGCAAATATATATTATGTACAATTTATGTTTTCACATGTATATACTCATCAATCATTTTTAAATTAATTTGCTTGAGTTTTGAACCCCAAGACAGAAGACTCCTTGTACATTTTATGCATTTATAATGAATCGTTTTTATGTCAATACAACTCTTTATTTACCTGTTTTTTGTTTTTTCATGAGTTCTTCCAGAGGACTCACCCGCAATTATTATGTTATCGTTATACTGAGTCGATACTTTATTGGTTTCTCCTTTCGTTCTTTCTTTCACCTCTCTGTCCCTTCCTTTTGGCACAGTTTTGCTTGGCATCTATGCCTGTCTAAAGCATGTCTATGTAGATCCCTCTATTACTATTACAAAGTTGCACATCTCTGCGTATGCCGTGGGAAGCTGCTTTGTGAATGTCTTTGTACGCCCGTAGAGATACTACCATCCAGGCAAGGACTGCTGACCGGAGTTCGGCCTCGTCTTGTCTTCGCCTTTTCTCTTTCTTTCTTCGTGGCATTTTGACCCTTCCTTGACCCTCGATTACCAGAACAACGCAAATGGCAATCGAAACTAAAAAGAAAACAAAACACGCTTCCATTTTCAGTATTATTTCCTATCTTCAATAAATGAACTACAACGGCAAAACGATTGATAGGAATGCCATGCGCTGCTGCACACCGAATTGTGTATTACCCTGTTACTCGGCACGCATTTTTTCAGTATTTCATATTATTATTATTATCGCTGTCCCTGTCTTTCCTTCCCAATTTGAATAATGGCAATAACTCTGTCTGAGTCTCTTGGTTCTTTGTTAATGTTAATTTCATCATAATCAGTCTATCGTTTTTCTTTTCCCCGACCCCTCATCCTACGGTCTTCATGTCAATTTTTTCTACCAGTATGCATTTAATTTTAAATAGCCTCATTAAAAAAAAAATGTCATTATCAATTATATAAGCACCTAAAATGTTGTCATCATGATTTTAACAGCGACACAACGCAAAGTCTGTTTTGTCAAAAACACCGCAATAATCTAATCAGAAAGTTGTTTTTTTTTTCTTTTAGTCAATATTGCTTGATTAGAGGGGGACATGACATCGAGGTTATATCGCCTTAATGTATGTGCCCCAGAAATGTACAGGCTCTGCCATCTTTTGGAATACGTTTTAATGCATACTTCAGCTTATTGTATTGTATTATGGTGGTCTTTTTTCAAGTAATATACAGATTTTTGGGGGATTTACATATTTTTGGCGCTTTTTATTATCCTTGCCCATTGATTGGTGACAATATTTGTCGATAATTTCATTATTAAATGAATGTACTTTTTTGAAGAATTTGTATTGATTCATGACTTTTGAACCATCCCTTATGAACTTGTGGACCAAACTTAATTGATGTCAGATACCATTTAGATATCTAGCCTGTAAAGTTTTGTTTGACATAAATTGTGCCCCCACTTTCCACCAATCCACTTCCTTAACCAATTATATTCATACCATACCATCCTGTATATTTTTATATATTCTCCAATATGTAAAGCTGGTCGCTTTTCGCACCCTTGTGTCTCTTGATTGGAAGTATTATTGTTATTGTTATTTTTATTATTATTATTATTATTATTATTATTATTATTATTATTATTATTATTATTACTATTATTATTATTATTATTGTTATTGTTATTATCTTAGAATGCCTCTTTTATTAATGATCAGGCTGTTTCTTGTTCGCTTTTCAGGGTCTTTTTTATTCGTCCGTATATTTTGTATTCATGTCTTGAGCCATCATGTTTGACAATTGATTGTACGCAAGACGTTTCAATTTGCTCCCTCCCATATTCCTTCACAAACTTAAGCTTAATTGTGTACTTGAACCACACTGACCAATTATTAATTTTTTCCATAATAATTAGGACTCTGATATGTCTCGAGAGCTTCGTCCGGATTTTGCGACTTTTGCGAATGTGACTTGGTCGAGCTCCTTCCGTTCTTAGGTATGGCTTGCATCTCTTTAGAGCGACAGGAAACTCTATCTTGTCCCATTCGAGAAATTCACACAGTCTGGACGATTTGGCCTTAAGCATTGTTCATATCTATCGCACTTTTTTACCAAGAAAATACTCAATTGTTTTCAAGAGCCAAAATGCCTTTTACTACTTTCAGTGTAGTCGATAGCTTAGTGGAGAGAGATTGGCCGACCATAATGCAAAGCTTTTCATGAATGCTGGTCTGAAATATTCTCTTGGTGTTAGTGTTGTAACTTTGAATTGTTGGTATACTGGATTGTGTCGGATTCAATAACGTGCTATGTATTATAATGGAAATCAACAGTGTTCACTGCCAACTCTTGTCTTTCTACAACTTGTTCTTTAAAACTCTCACATCACTCTGCTCACCTTTCCTCCGTTTAAATCCTTCATTTTATTCTCTCCCACCTCGTCTATCCTGTCATCGTTGTCATTTCGGACATCATCGTTACTGTTACTGTTATTCCTATCGCTTCATGGCCCCCCAGAATCTTATTGCCTTAAAAACTTGTTTGAAAACTACGCATACATTGTTCTGGATTCTCTTTTAACAATAAATGTTATGACATGAAATATTTTTCTCTGGGATATTATTTGTCTCTTCCATCCACTCAAAATTTTGTTACTTTTTTATCAAAATAGTTACTCAGCGAAATTATTTGTAGCTTATTAAATCAAAGTTATGTATGTATGTTATGTTATACTTACTATTTTGCCTTCTTCCCTGTGTCCGATCTTTGAAAACTAATTTGTCTGAACTTTCCAACTTTACTTTCTCTTAAAATATTGGGCAGCACTCTGAGAGCATCTAATCTAATGCGTGGCTGGCACAATCAAGTCATTAGCCTGTTATACTTTGTTGCACAAGGACGAATCAAATTGTACAGTGAGTGGTATTGTAATGTATGTGTAATGATCTACTTCGCTGTCTTTGACATAAAAATAATGTGCGTTGGTTTCATCATTGGGCGTTCGCTTCTCTTCCGGGATTTTATTCCTACTATAGAATAGGCCTACTTGACCGTTGCTAATGCAAGCTCCAATTGATTGCGTGTGTGCAAGGAAGAGCGACCGTTTTATGTAGGCCTAATATCATGTCTGTTCAATGATTCATGTGGCATTTGTAAGATAGTGTAATTTGTATACATGTGTATTGTAGTTGTAGTCTACTGTCTTTCTTCCTCATTTATAGTATGTTCTTATCTCTTTTCTCTACTTACATGTTTCCCTCATAATTTTGCCTTTCCTTTGCCTCCTAATTCTTTTCTTCTTTGGTTACATCCTTCAATTGTTTGGTTCTTTGCTTCAACTTGAACCCTAATTAAACTGTCCGGTGTGTTGCCAAAAACAATCATCGTTTATCTGCCTTCCTTTCGATCTTTACTTTTCCTCGCATTATGTGGACTATTGAAAGAAAAAAAAACCCAGCAGCAGTGCCTATCACTATCACGTTTGTTTTCCCCTTCTTCAATTTTCTATTTTCCTTTCCTTTTCATTCCTTCCTTCCTTCTCTCAAAATTTAAGATGGTTTCTCGCCAGTTGAACAAAATCTTGTTATTAACAAACTCCATTCCACTTTGTCGCCGAGAATGTCTTTCTTTCACATTCACAAAGCTATTTTTCTATGTCTTTGACAAAAGTACCAAGTGACAGATTGTTAGATGCTTACACACTTGAATGTTTGAATAATTAAGCAATTTACTTTAACTTACATCAAATTATACGCTCTTTATTCAAAGTTCTAATGAAATCATTCATTTGTCACTAAGTTTTCTGAGAGAGAGAGAGAGAGAGAGAGAGAGAGAGAGAGAGAGAGAGAGAGAGAGAGAG
>JBCJKF010671269.1:0-12299 GCA_039654545.1 Plocamopherus ceylonicus | reverse complement strand
AGAAGTAATTTTAAGGACAAAATGAAATAAGTTATTCCTCAAAGAATTTGGCCATGTGAAAAAGCGGCCTCTTAGGCAGACTGTGGGTATCTGGACCGGTCTCTTAGAGGTGACTTTTAAAGAGAAAAAATTTGGTTACACAGGAATAGCGGCCTCTAAGGCGAACCGCTTCCATCCCCAACCACCTTAGACGGCGGTCTCTTACATGGTGACCATTGTACAACTACAGTACTGCAGATATTTTTTGTCCTTCTCAAGGGTAATCAAGAACATAAACGAATGCCAGTATAGGAGCTTCCTAGTCAAGGCAGTAGGTCTACTGAACAAGTTCATAAGAATCTAGAAGTAGCAGGGCATTCATCATGGTAAACAACATACACATCTCCAGAATAAATTCAGAAAAACTTTTACTGACATTGTTGTACCTTTGAAAAAGAAACCATTATGCCATTTAACAACCGTGTTCAGTGTTCTTAAGCTCATATATGCCTTTTAGTTTAGTGAAGTATGTGTGTTTGATGGTCTTCATATACCAGAGTAAAAAATAGGAAAGAATAAAAATAAAAAAATATAAAAAATAAGTCAGCAAACAAAGTAAGTAACCATTGTTCTAAATCAAAGAATTATGTCAGCGAAAGTAAGACCATTTCACATAGTTATATGGGTAGATTCTTTACAATATTCTGCACACAACTTGAACTACTCATGTATATTGATTAAAAATGCTCTTGCCGTAAAAGGAATGAGTACTGGGCATCTTCAACTATACTAACAAGAATGAACCTTGTATAATCCAAATGTGGAAACTTTCACCCCCTGCCCTTAATGAAAGTCATTGAAAGAATCTAATAAATTCAACCTTGTTCAGGATTCTAAAACTAAAGGCACTGCACAAGTCAAAATCAGCAGGTTTATCAATCAATGATGCAGTAGTCTCTACTCGACATAAGAGAACAGCCTGTCGTAAGTGAAAGCATAAGAATTTTCAATAGTAACAAAATGGTACCGTAAAAACACCATGTAACAGCTAGACACACATTATGGTTTCAGTCTTCCTTTTCTTGCATTTTACCATCCATCTTTGACTAACATGCACATTTTAAAATGTTCATCATTTCAATGAGCAATTACATGACCGCATGTGGGCATAAAAAATGAAACCTTGGCTTTGTATTATACATGTACATCTAAACAACACATAATTTGCAATAGATTGATGGACTTAAAATAAAGTAGACGCCCCGGCTAAGTGCATGGATGTTGGGAGCAGGCTTGAACATGCACTTGCCGAAAGCATGCACTTGACTGGCAGTGGACATGTTACCAGATTTTACCCTATGAATGGAGTTTATTCGAGTAAAGTCCCTTGATTTTAACAAACGAACACGACACTGGACTATACTATGCTGGCCCCGCCCAGTCTCTCAAGCCATGGGTGAAGTCAATCAAATAAAGCTGACCAACCAAGGAAAGATAGGGAGAGAGAGGTACATTACAACTTCACTTCACATTATGGCCGCACCAAAATGAAACACATAAATGAGGACCATCTGGACACTAGATATACGCTACCTGCCTGGGCTTCACGTTACTGACAGACGATTATGTGAATGGCAGTATGGAAAACTAGCCGGGAGAGGGGAGTCTTGTTTTTTTTTGTGGCACTTTGGTGTGAAACATGATTTGTGCACCTTTGTCACATTGGCTTTGATCACATTCGCACCGGTATGGAATCGCACTGAAAGTGCACGGTCTCTCGTGTCACGAAAGGTGTGCCATGTCTTTTCTAGGCCTATTATTTTTTATCATTAAACTTTTGTGGAGAAATTGGATGTGCACTTAGCCGAAGTCAGGCCAAGCAACCGTGCACTAAATGAAAGAGTTTTATAATAGGTAAAATTAGGTCAGAGTCAAAGCAGGAAAATGTGCACTTGTACGGCCTACACTTAACCCCGCGTCAACTGTACTTCTGAATGCCATCGCTATGTCTGAGTTGTGTGACATTACGTAACAATCATATTGACACCACTAATCATATGTCATATGTCTCTTGAGTATTGTGCAATAAAGGTATCTGCTACAACAGGCAATCAGGACGGTTTTCTTTTCCATTATCAGACTCTTCTTATAATTACTTAAAATCAGATTGTCCATTTTGTTCTTAAGTTCTCACTAGAGATCTTAGATCTCCTTGATATGAAAATGAAATAAAAAAGCTGTAGCTTAAACGTCAAAAGTAATAGTCAAAAGGCTAATTTTCATGCAAAAGAAGATACCAAGACAAAGAAAACAAATCTATAGAGCAAAAAATTTATATTTCATAACAAACTTGTCACCGTCTTTGAACCCTAATAATAAGAATAATGATGAAATGCTCACCTGAAGTTTCAGGGGACGTTCCCTGCAAAAGACTGAACATGGAGCCGCAGGCTTTACTCACAGCAGACATTTTGGCAATGACTGGCAAATTGTGGATGACAAACCCAACCTCATTTAATTGTACTTTAGCCAAGTTGTTAGCATGGCCCAGTAAACCAAAGCCTGTCACATCAGTTCCTCCATGGGCATTGTACTTATGCATGAGACGGGCAGCTGTATAAAGAAAAAATTCAAGTTCACAACAACTGACACAAAGACATTTTCAAAATGCTTCAAATGGAAAAAGAGTAAAGTACAGTTGTACCAGTATAAAACAAAAAGAAAAAAAATTGAGCAGTCCAAGAATGGAAATTACATGCTTCTCGAGAGACAGACAATTGTGAATTCTTACTGACAGCTCAGATATACTGATAGACCATACAACATATAGTATAAAATGGGAAATGAAATACAGTAGAACCCAGATATCTCGACGTCTCTTAAGTCGACTTTCAGCTTAAGTCGACATGATTTGAAATTCCCAACTTTTTCTCTATATAGTATTACTACGTCGACATCCGATAAGTCGACATCCCCGTCCCTAATTTTCTCTTAAGTCGACATGAATAGCCCGAACCGATAGGCACATCACAAACTTCAGGGCCAAGCCATGCGCATGTGTTAAAAGTAGGATGGTCCCAGGGGCGACTACTAGATCTACAGTTTATTCCACACGCTTGATTTGGACAGTGTTAGGCCTAATGAAGAAAAAGTGTGCTGCCTAGCAAGAACATGGAGTGGGTAGGGATTATGGCGAGGTGAGTGAGTGGATGGGGGTGAAAGGGATGAAGGGGGACAGGCGAAGTGGTGTGCGGGAGGAATGGCGAGGTGAACAGGTGGTTGGGGATGGAAGCGGATGGGTGGAAAGAGGAGGGAAAGGCAAGGTGAATGGATGGTTCAGAGTTTTGAGTGAAAGGGAAGAAAGAAGAAAAGGGGGGGAGGGGGGAGTGGGGAGGGAATGGTGAGGCGATCGGGTGATTGGTTCTTAGGTCTTATCATGTTAATAGTATACATGTATATGATAGTATTAGTAGGCTATAGAGTAGAGTGCAAAACAAAGAAAAGATGTTGACACCAACATGTGTAGATCTAGTGTGTGTTGTGTGCTTCGCAAGCCCATCACGCAAGCTTTGCCAGGCCTATTAATTACATGTATTATTGGGTAAACTAAAATGGTTTCTTCTTTTCCCCTTCAAATCTACTGCAATCTCTTATGTCAACGTGAATTCGAAGGTCCCAGCAATGTCGACTTAGGCAGGTTCTACTGTACATGAAAATATAATTTATGGTGACCATACTATAGTCTACCCACAGTCTATTGCCGATGTTTTCCTTCAAATATCCTGAAAACCGTTAATTCGGATGTCTTAATTTCATTGTATGCAGTGTTATTTCCAGTGACCAAAAAGTCTTGTAAACAGTTTGGTGTTAACTGCTGCTGGTTTTCAAAAGCAGGGAAATTCTTAGATATTAGGTGACAGCATTCAGGTGCCAACATTTAACTTTGAACACTGACAAAAAAATAACCTTGTCTGTACTTCCCTAGAGAAGTAGATAGTGAACCTCATAATGAAAGCTTGTCAAAGAGTTCCTCCTTTCCCCCATATTTGAGTTGAATCAATAAAATAAGACCCGGAATAACATTCTTTGGTTAAGCCAACACGCAATACTTCACAATAACAAGATTTTCTACAATTACACACTTCAAAATCCGGCAATATTTTACAGACCAACTAAGGTAATTTTCTAATCATCAGTCGTGAGAGAGAGATAAGACCACCCTTTTTTATGCAAAATCATTTCAGAAAAAGCAAAAAAAAATTTCTAGTCTTTCAACTTTTCTGATAACAGGCACTCACCAGTCCTATTCAGTCTTGCCATGCTGAACATTGCCCTTTGGTATGCTTTGCGCACATCATCCTCAGAAACCACCAACTTGATGCGATTCCATCTTTCTGGTTGGTCCAACCACTGATAGCAATTCACAGCCACCTGCGTGCCTAGTGGTTTTGTCAAAACAAGCACATCACCCACAACAGCATTGTTTGGCCTGTAAACAAAAATGAACACATGAAGTTTCATTCCTACAAACAGCTGGTAATTAATGGAGAAAAAAAGAATTGTTGACAATTTTTTTTTCCTAAAGACCGTTTCTTTTCCATCATTTCCAACTATGCCCATTTCACTTAAAACATACATCACCAGTGATGAAAGTTGGTCTCTCCATAGTCCCCACAAGTCTAAACTTAAACCTGAAAATAGACTTCTGCTACACCTAGGCCTGCTATCAAAATTATACAATGTCAATTAGAAATATACATAATCAAATTGAAATTATGCAATCAATCATCATAGATAAAAGCTTTTTCATCAAAGACAAACAGTAAATGGCTTGATTCTTTATCAGTTGCATTTTTAAAAGTGTTCAAAGGAATTCACATCTTTGGTCTCAAGTTTTAGGTCACTCCACGTTCTCACTGTTCTGAATAAGAGGGGGTGTTGTCGAATTTGGGCCCTACATCTTTCATGGTTCTTGTATGTATTTTAATTAATTTTATCCTTAAGGGGGTATACTGCTAAAAAATAATCATTTTTTCAAAATAACGAGAAATTTGCTACTTTCTTTGTTTAGGGTGAATGCTTGCCACTAAAGAAAGCGAATGAGCCCAACTTTTTAAGAAAGATTTTGCCCATTGCCATGGTAACGGCCGCCATGTTGGATTTTGCAAGCAAAAAGTTTAAGCTTAAAACCTCACTGAATCCCAGCCGTTTAAAGAATTTTTTTGAAAATTCTTTTTTTAACGTAATGTTTAATCGTAAGAAATATTAACTGGCTACCTAACATATTCCTGACCTTTATACATGCCTCAGAATTCAAAGTCAAAATTGAGGCACTGATTTCGATCAAATTTTACACTCATTTATTTCTTTTTTGATATTTTTTTTAACAAAAAACTATTCATTTAAAAATTGTGAATTCTAGACAGTTAATAATACTTATTACTCAAAAAAGTATGCAAAGTTTCAGAAATCTAGGTCTAATGCTTTCTGATATTTTAAGTCTTTTTGAGGTTCAGTCAAAAAACGGGTTTTGAAAAAATGGCCTTTATAAAAATAATTTCACACCTTCATTCAAAGCCTATTTTATTGTATTTAGAGACATATTTTTTGTAAAAATTGCATATGGCTTGAAAGATTATTGATTTGAGTAGCAATTTTGACGATAAGTAAAATTCGATTTTTTTAATGCTTAACTTCAAATATTCCACCCGCATACCCCCTTAACTCCTCTCAAATCAATACTTCAGAAAGCAAAAATTTCTGAAGGGTTGTTATCACTAATACCATGTGTATTATTTCATATATAAATGGATTAGGTCAGCATGTTTTCTGCCATATTTAAGGGATGGTAAACTTAGATACCTCAGTCTAACTTCATATGAAAGTCTGTCCATGTCAGATGGTACTATCCTTTTCCTAGTAGCTCTTCTCTGTACATTTTCATTTGCAATAAACTGTCTGCTAAATAAAGGAACCCAAATAAATACAAACACAAGTTAAACTAATGGGTCTATAATTACCAGCATAGGGTTTTTATTGCCCTTTCCAGCTTTCAATGTATTACTGTAATATCAGCAATTTTCCTGTCTTTTGGAACAATATCTGTAGATATTTTTTCTTTGCCAGAACCTCCCACCATTGTCATGAGGTTTAACATGTGACATGTCCATGAAAATGAACTTCAAGCTCATATCAGACCACTGACAAGCATGAAATTTATATTGGTCTTGATCTTTTAACTAAAGAAAAAAAAAAAGAGCATCAGCTAGAGCTTCATTGCAAATGGAGGCAAGTAGTGTAAATAACCTTGCCCGAGGCTGAAATCACTTTGTCAAACAAAATGAAACACAGTATATTCAAACCACCAACCTTTCTGTTGAAAGTCCAACAAATATTTAAATATTTGACAATTAACAGAATCCATTAAACAAAGTTCACTGTTTTTCAAGAGTCATGCAACTTTTTCTTCATATTGTTGTGTTTGTATCTCTTAGTCTAACTCAAAGTAGTGTTATCAAATGTAACACTAATGGCAAACTATGTACAACTTGGTGACATTTCATTTCTACTTGCCAGCTAAATAGTCAACCGGCTCAGTTGTCATTTGACTGCTTCGATGAAAGAACTTTCTTCCCCATTTTTACTTCAGATCATAAAAGATTTAGATTTGAAGATAAATTGAACTAGAAATGTAAAGACCTGGACTTTGTTGGCTTAAAGAGAATGAATTGTCATCTACAAGAGCATGAACACATGATTACAAAAGAAAACAAACAAACTAAAAAATATATATAAAACAATGCCGTAGTAAACAAATGCTGATCAGAGATGGGAAGTAATACAATTCATTTTGCATGCGAGACAGGTGGGAACTAACTCACAACCTGGCAATCAGATGATGACTAAATTTCCATACCCCTTGTAATTTCCCAAAGAGATCATGACTTACATAATAAACCTGTTTGGTTCACATACTGCAGTGGCCACTCCACCAATAGTAAGCCATGGGTTGATTATCGTCTGACCACCAGTGACTGTTGTTCCAGCCTCTTCTGCTGCATCCTTGATAAAGATTGAAAATATTGTGGAATGGTTGATTTTTTTTTTTTTTCTCAAAAAAAACATGACAAGAGTCCAATAGTCTGGGATAAGCAAAGTGAAGTAAAATTTGATTCATGAACTATTTTCATAGTTAAAGGATCATGAAAAACAATAAAGTCAAGAAATATTTTAACATTATTAGAGATTAAGGACATATGAAATATGGTAACCAAAATATTTGACCTCACCTTGTCCATCTAAAAAAAAAACAGCTTCCACTCTTCCCACAAAATTATTTCTACCAAGGTGCCGAGACAAAACCTAAAATACGAGACATAAAGTATATATTATAGCGTTCTTAAAAAACCTCAAACCATTTTCTCATGAGAAAACAAGGTCAAAGAAAAGAGACATTAGGAAGTACCTTGAATCCCCTCATGATAATGGGAAGGATAACATCCCTTTCTTTCTCTGACATTTTGTTGCTGGCACACAAAAGCATCAGCATGTTGTCACACTCCATCACTCCCATAGCGTACAGATCACTCAGTACATTAGCACATGTGATTTTGCCCTGAAAAGACATATATATATAAAAGTTTCAGTATACAAAATTCACAACTCAATCCATAGCTTGAAAAAGAGCTTTTTTTTTTATTTGAATGACAAGCTTTACCCACTCTCTCTGGTCAACTTTCACCCCTGCCTTGGCTAAACTAATTGCATGAGCACCATACGTTGGCTCACTCCCAGAGTCGACCGTAAAGTCACGAGTCATGCCCACACCAGCATGCTAAATTATTGCTATACACTTTGTGTGTCCAGTCCTAGTTTGTAGAATCTAAAATCTTTGTTTTCTTTTATGGGATTTTCCTTCAGTTGGATTAATGTTCCATTGAGTTTGCTATGGATGGAGGGTTGTTGAGGTAATGGATCTGTTAGTGTTAGTACCTTTTGAGGCCCAGAAAATCAAGCAATACCTGCACTGTCTCAAAGGAGTGTTGATTTAATGCGGCCAAAGCAGGCTTTCAGATGGGTATGCCCTGTTCTAAATTCGAAATTTTTGGTTTGGTCTTCTCCGCATAGAAAAAAAAATATTTAAGAGCTTGAAACTTGTAAAAAGATGATATATGTCAGTTCCTTTTTTTTTATCCAACATCAAGTTGCTCAAAGAAAGATTTGTTTTCTTTTTATTTTGTGCAAATTTTCCAGATAAGAAGACTCAATTGATGCGCTCTGCATTAACAACCTTATTAAAAAAAACTATGAAACTTTGAACTGACAAATACACTACTAACCATCATGTAGGGGTCATCAACCAATGGGTAAAAAAAATCTGTTGTTTGAATAAGAGAAAGGCTTCCATGACGTAGGGGAGTGACGGATGAGTCCATACCAATGCCTGAGAATTGTTCCAAATATATTATATTGTATTAATCATAATTAAGTATTGAATTATAATTAATGTTATATGTATGATTTAACATCGTATACTTGTAAAAAGAAAAATAAAGTAATAAAAGCTTGTATACATATGAAAATATACACAGTGCAGCATGTATTTGTCAAACTTGTTGGGACAGCAGAAATAGTTTGAGGAATCTGATTCGAGAAATACGTGAAAGCAACAGATGACAAGAGAAAGAGCCCTGTAGGGTGTAATAATACATGTTAATGGTGGCTTCACATGAACACCGCCCGATGTCTTTGACTGAGGCCAGTACCTCCTGAAGCTCGTCATTGTTCATGACCTGGCTCAATCCCTTGTTTGTCCTCTCTATTGGGAGACTTGCATGGGCCTCTAGTAGAGCATGCCCTTTGTCTCCATCGTTTGAACTAATTAATGATATTGCTGTTGTAGTAATTTAATGTCCCTTGCTTTCTGAACTCGGGTGAAACCAGTGCATACTTGATATGCATGTCTGTCGCATTTATGATGCTTCTCTACCGCCATGCCTGTTATTTTTGTCTTGTTTTCTTCTTTTCATAAAAGGCTAAGGCCGGAGGACACTGGGTCGGATGAATGTATCGCAGCACGGATGCATGATAGCCTAGATCTGATAACAATAGGTTACAACTAGCCAGGGCCTACAAATGCTTTTAGTGTAATACACTCTATCATGGGCTATTTTTAGTCACTGGTCGGGCCAAGAGGGCTTTTCAAACTAAACAGTAAGACAGGAAAAATTGATTGCAGACTTGAGCTGCAGTCAAATAGTTTGAGGAATCTGTGAACAGGTTCAACTGTTGCGTGAAAACAATATAGAAAGAAAATAGAGTAGAGAAAATTATTTGGGACATTACTAATCAGTTTGTTCAAGGAATCCATGGGTTCGACGAATGCATGCTGCACTGTATGCATTATAATAAGAAATTACTAGAAATTGCTGTTAATAGACAATCTCGATCTTTAAAGGGGTGGGATTAATAGATCTAAAGACAAAAAAAAAACTTTCATTTACAAACTTGCAAATTAAATATCTCTCATTGAAATAAATTTATCTCAAAAAGCATTTTAAATTAGACCATAATACAATAAGTAATAATTTAAATATAAGTTATAAGCTTTATATTCAGAGCTACAGGGAAATCAAAGCTAGAATATCATTAGGCATGATTAGGCCTATAGAATAATAGATCTAGATTCTAGCATTCTATGATTCTTGTTGACTGAAAAAAATAATATGATCACTGAAAAAAAGTAGATTGACTATCTAGATCTAGATCTAGAAATCTAGATCTATCAATAAAAATTTTAGGGTCTAAAAATATACATTTCATATCAATGTTATTGTTGTTGCAATTAAAACCTGGCCGGATGTTTGTACCCAAACAGCTGTCTCACTATGTAACAAGCCATGAGATAGACTTCAATTATAAATGCTGACACTTTTCCTTAGACCTAAAACTAAAACATTAACCCTTTAACTTTAAGTTTCTCATTCTCATTATATTTGTAAATTTTGAAGTCAATTAAGAAAGCAATTATGCATAACTGCGATAACTGAAAGAATATGAAGTGAAGTTTGCAAATGTAAAAAGTCAGAAAAGTCCATATTATATTTTGTTATAGTTCTATCCTAAAGCATGAGTGGGGAAGCCAGTGGGCCGGCCGCACAAAAGCAGCCATCTTTACTTCTGGAAAGTCGTAAGGGAAAGGCAAAAGGGGAGGCTTTACAGCTTTCCCCCTTTCAAATCTCAAATATATAAAAGAAACGCTTCAAAAACACTACAAAATTATTTTGATAGTTTGTAAATCTTTGAATATGAAAATAAATACAAATATTTTAAATATAATTGCATGTCTAGGGTTGTTTTTAACTTCTTGGAAATCAAACTTTGAGAGTAATCTTGGAAATCGGTTTCATGCGGGTTTCAGATGTGCACCTCTGAGTCCTCTGTATCTAAAAATGTTATCTAAAGTATACAAAATATCTACTCACCAACGCGTGGAGCATCTGTACCATGTTGAAAATGTGCCTGTTCCTGTTCTTGAGCATTGTTGGTTTGTTGAAGTCCCTCTAGGAGCTTGAGCAGAGCTCCTTGGGGGACTTTACACCCTCATCCCTTTAGGTCAGAGAACTTGGTGAGCCGGAAAGTGGGATCCAAATCGTGGGCCTCTGGATCAAACGGGCGGCGCATCTCCACTTTTTGTTGTAGCTCCATTTAGACCTGTTTCTGCCTAAAAGCTATAAATAAAAAGTTGACAATAAAATATAATAAATATGGCTAGCTTAAAATGAGAAAAGACATTCACAATTCAATAAATTTTAATTAAAACGCAAGGCGACGGGACGCTCGTGTTACCTGAAAAATGGCTACCTCCCTAAAACACTCTTGTTTTGGCCAGATATTATTACGCTAAAACCGCCAAATTCATTTAATAAAGAATCGCCCTCCAACTGAAAACGTGTTTTGATAAGCCTTGGCCTATGAATGCATAAAACCTCTACTTAGCTTGTTAGCAAATTGATTTCATGCAAATTTTTCTTTACTTAGGCCAAGTCAAAAGTTATTTTGAAAGATCTGGCTAGGCCAAAAAATCAAAGAAACGGGATAAGAGCGCCAATCGCGATGGTTAATGTAGCAATAAAACGAAGAACCTCCTCCTACATCACCTCTTGGCCCTTCTCAAAGCCACAAAAGAAGTAATTGGACATCTCAAAATAAACACAAGATCCGTCAAAATGGAAAAAAGCATGTAAACCCCTTTGAATAACGAAAATACCACAACAAAATGAACCAGACGAACCAGAAACAGAACAAACAAGCAAGACAAAAGAAAACCTCCAACAGCTTCTTTATCCTCACCAATCCCACCATTGTTGATTAAATGATATTCAACCTAATAACAAAATGAGATTGCACATCTAGAGAAAGAAAACCAGTTTGTAAAATCCTGGTTAACAATCCAGTTATGCAGCGAAGTGATATATTCCTTTCACTCTTTCCCATGTGCACGAAAAAATGTTTTTCTTGGACTTTTTCTTTTCTTTTTTTTTCGGCACGGATCTAAACAAAATGGTTCTTGAAATGTGTGAAGCAATTGTTCATTATTTTGGCTGTAACCTATAGATTTACATGGATTTCCGGTAATTTGTATCCATCGTTTGTGTTGAATCCATGTCTCTCTTCAAGTGTTTTCTTTTCTCCGCTACATCAAAGAAATGCATATTTCTGCAACAATTCGCTCTTATTTTGAAAGAAATGAAGAGGATGAATTAATGCAACAACACATTGGGATGGCATTAGACAAGAATAGAATGGAGAAGATAATAAGCCAGATTAAATAAACCGATTTGATGTCCTTCACACTTAGAGGTTTATCCATGAGTGTACCGGCCGGTAAATTAAAATTACCGGTAAATGCGTTATAGCTCGCTGACAGTGTAGACTAACGTGCGCAAGGCAGATTTATGTTGAAAGTGCCGTCTGGCAAAATACTCCCAACATAGGCCTCCTCCATGTCATGAGATTTTTGGCGTATTCGACCAGCCTAGCCTAAGCTAGCTAGATCTAGCAGTTAGGCTAACTGTAACCGTAACATCAGAGTTCAGAGCCTCAGATCTCCTCAACATGAAGGTGGCTCGCTCTTCGAGCCTGACGGATCCATCACTCATTAGTCGAGTGATAGTCATAGTCTTAGTCATACTCATTGTCATAGTCTTTAATGTGTAAGTAAAACACGACTTCATCAAGAATATTTAATAATAATAATAATAATAATAATAATAATAATAATAATAATAATAATAATAATAATAATAATAATAATAATA
>JBCJKF010671047.1:0-12301 GCA_039654545.1 Plocamopherus ceylonicus | reverse complement strand
GAAGAAGAAGAAGAAGAAGAAGAAGAAGAAGAAGAAGAAGAAGAAGAAGAAGGAGAAGAAGAAGAAGAAGAAGAAGAGAAGAACACAGGTGAATAAATTGCATCATGCTTACCCGTTTCTCTCGGTCTAAAGAAAGCTTGGAGGACCAACTTGTTTGGGAAGTGAAACCTAATTATCACTTGTTCGTATTTATCACAGATAGCTTGTGTTCTGATTTCTCTCATTGCCTTTGTTAGTAACGGCTGTTCTTCAAGTTCCTCTCTTAAGAGTTAAAAAATAAAAATAAAAATAAAATAATTTTTAAAATTTCACTAATTCATCCTAAAGGGAAATTTGTCTTTTGATTTTTGACCAAAAAACCAAGCATCAGCTGCTAGAGCAGTGCCGCAAAAGGAGGCAATTAGTGTAAATAATCTTGCCCAAGGTTCAAATCACAATGTCCCTTTCAGGATTCGAACCACCAGCCTTTTGGTTGTCAGCCCAAAACACAACAGATGTGCCACTGTGACCACATAAAAAGGACATTTTTATTTTCAAAGAAAAAAAAATTACTTCAATCTGAAAAAAAATGCAATATTATTTATATATATATGCAAAGAAATTCCCCATTTTTCACCCACTTGCATATTTGCAACATTATTTAAAAGAAACAATTTGGAAAAAATAATAAATAAATAGATCTTAATTTCCTTAGGGGTAATTTTCCACTTCAAACAGTCAAGTATTCAGTTTCCATAGAAAATTAAACTAAAAATCCTATCAGGCATCACTTTTGATCTTGTACTGCCACTTTCCTTTGAATCAAACAAGAGTAAGAGATCTTATTAAAGAACAAAAACTTCAAAAGATTTTTGCATTATCAGCAATGGTGCATTCTCATACAACTAAACACATCATGATTTCATAAGCTGGCACGCAGTCAAAGATTTTTAAAGAGTAAGATGCACAAAAAAAAATAAAAAAAAAAATAATCAGGAATCAATATTTCAACTTGCTTCATATTTGTATCTATCTACCTGTCTGACAAATTACAAATATTGTCTGTTAGAAGGTTAAAAATGCAAACAAAATTATCTGTCCCCCTGCAATCCTTCTACATGTGCTTGGTTCAATTTAGTAATTTCCATAAAGCTGGTTTAACTTACACAGACTTTTGGAGATCACGATATAGCTTGCGCACATCTGCTTGGGTAACTTCAAAGAAATCTTCTGGTACTGGAATAAAGCCACAAAAACAGAAGCAAATACTTTTCAGGAATTCAAGAAAAAAAAATTTAATGAAAATGACATACCATTTTTCCGCATTCAAGTTGCCTTATATGTTTTAAAGAGTTGGCATTTCCAGATCAAAATACATTATAATAATTCTAATAAAGAACATCCATACTTTAACAATATGCAATCGACTGAAAGTATTTTACGGACATAAATTTATTAAGGAAGGCTGACTCTATTTAAATTCAAAGTGGAATTGCAAATGTGATCCGTGTATTTATCAACATTATTGAATGTATGAATGATTTTCTTAGGATTTTTTTTTCCCTTCTGACATTTTATAGATTTATGTTTAAACAAATGCCCAAAAAAACAAAAGAGAAATTTGTTATATTTTATATTTTTTGTCTTTTATTATTCATTTAATTTAAATCCACTTTAAAGGGTTGTAATATCACAAGGCAAACTCTGTAAAACTAGAAGAGCCATTTTTTTTTTATACACTGTATAAAATCTCTGACATGGCAATTGTAACAGCATCAACAAGAGTAAAATGAAAAATAAATAAAAATTGCCTTCCTATACAAGTTTGAATGGCTTATCAGAAGACCAAAGATGATTTTCCAACCAAGATGCACATGATAATGCTGAAGAAAAAAAAAACAACCCATTATCAAAAACTTACATTCATCAGAATGGGAACTGCCTGAAGGGTCTAGACATTCCATGGCATTATAAACAATGGCTTGTCGCTCACACGGCTGTCAATAAATCAAAAACATTCCGACAAAATAATTGCTAATTTGCTGGACATTTTAAGAGAACAAATATTATTTCAAAATAAATTCACCTAGTAAAGAATAATCATGACAATAGATGGACAAATCAAATTATGGTATATATCAGTCTAAAAAATAAAGGAAGGAAGTAGAGCTCTTATACAGTGTATATCCACTTAATCATATTCTATGTGTTTTTCAAGGAGTTCTAGACCATGGGAGTAAAGGATTCCCTAGAGTTCCTGGCAATGATGTTGTTTATGATGATGGCAGACAGAGGCTTTTTTCCTTGTGTGACACTTTCAAGCACATGGATGCAGTTAATTTCTGAGTTACTTCATTCTACATGTATTTCATTCTCAGCTTAATTTATCCTGTCACTAGTTTGGTTTTTTGTTTGTTTGTTTGTTTTGTTTTGCACTTTTTAAACATCTCTATCAGAAGAATAAAAATGTATATAAAATATCTAATTTACTCAAAGAGACAGACAGCACAATCTTTCACTCACCTCTGAACTTTGATCCCTTGATGAGCTGTAAGTAAAAAAGAAAAAAAGAAAAGAAAAAGAAAAAAAGAAATATTTCATGAAAATAGATTGAAAAAAAAATAAATGAAGAAGTCCTGTTATGACGCTTTCTCATAAACTGAGTACCCATGAAAAACTGCTGAACTTTTGTAAAACAATCAAAGGGACCATGTGGCAGTGTGGTGGAAGACTATGGACCAAGAGGTCTCGTGTTTGAAACCACTGAACACTAAATTTTTTCCTTGCGCTAGAAAATTTACCATTGCTTCACTTGACCCAGGTGAAAATGGGAACAGTTTTGACTGGGAAATTATCATGCAAAAGACTAGCATCCTACTCATAGAGAGATAAATAAAAAATAAATCTATCACTGTCTACTTCTTGCTACAGATAGGTTCAATATTTCTTTTCTTTTGCATTAAATAAATGAAACCAAATCCCCAAAATAAACACATAATTGTTCATGTGTAAACAATTAAAATCCAAGTGTCACTAAGGAATGTATGGCAAAAGATTTTCATTTCAGGTTTACTATTCAATATAAAGTACATTGTATAACCATCTGAGTCTTTTGTGTATTTGGATGCGATAGGTAATGATAATAATAATAAATGGCTTTTATAGTGCGTCTAACCCCATACAACTATAGGCTCTAAACACAGATACAAACAATTCAAACATATATTTAACACACTCAATTTGCAGATAACTAAGGGAGCTATACAACAAAGTAAATGAGCTATAATAACAGACATTTTTACAGATGGGTGAATATATGTACAGGCTTACAAATAAGCTATAATAAGAAAATATGTCTTAAAGCCCTCTTAAATGCAGTCACCGTTTTGGCCTCTCGGATGTTCTTTGGCATTGAGTTCCAGATTTTGGGAGCATATTTTTTTATAGATAAAAATTAAGCCTACCTAACCTAGTGATATCTGATAAGCTATGATAAACAATCAAAATGGCGGCTTCTTTAACAAAGCGATGACACAAATCAACCTTTTTGAAGAGGAATCTCATTGCAGTCACTAGGATGGGTAGGCATATCTTTCAATGGTAGATTAATAGTGATAGCCTATGAATGATACGTGCCATCGCTTCATTGAAGGATCTCATTGTTATGACCTATTTTCAATACCGGGCCACGCTACCTTTATGACAAGTTAGGCCTACTTCTAAAAGAAGGAACCGCTAAAAAAAAAAAAAAGCTGATCATCATGTGATACTACTGATCCATTGCGGCAATTCAATAAGGGGACGTAACCTGTGGAGTTACATCCCTCAATGGATAAAAATCGACATTGCGAGGGTGGGATTTTTTCGACTACAATTGGGACTGTGAAGATAATGTACACCCCCTCACTTTGAGGAATTGATTTTTGGCAAAAGTTGCGCACTATGCACAAAAAATCATTCTTGAAATCCTATAACACAGACAGTGACATAAATGAGATGTGGAATAACATAAAAGAAAACTTATTAAAAATAATAGATAGGAATGTGCCATCAAAAGCCACCTCAACTGAGTTCCAACAACCTTGGTTTAACAGACAAACTAAAAGGCTAGCACGCAAAAAGAAAAGATGGTTCTATAAAATGAAAAACTAATACTGAAAGAATTAGAAACAAATAAAGAGAAATAAAAAAAAAACAAACACAAGCATGTAGGTCAGCCCATTCTGAATATGTAAATAACATGATAAATAATGACACAAATCACAAAAAACTTTGGGCCTACATAAGAAGTAAAAATCAAGAGAACTGTGGAATTTCAGACCTAAAAGATAATAATAACACAGTAATTCAGGACCCAAAAACTAAAGCAGACCTTTTAAACAACCAATTCTCCTCAGTGTTCTCAAATCCAATCCTAAAAGTAAGAAATGTAATTTTCAAAACCAAAAATTCTTATTCCAAACTTATCCTAATCAAGGCAAAGTCCCAAATGAATGAAAAAATGCAAACATTGTAGCACTTTTTGAAAAAGGAGATAAATTCAAAGCAGAGAACTATAGACCTGTATCCAGACCTGTACATCTGTAACTTGTAAATTGCTAGAGCATATCATACACAGCAATATAATGATATACTTATAACATCCAATATGGATTTAGGAAAAAGAGAAGCTGTGAAACTCAATTAATAACAACAATTAATGATTTCAGCAACTGCTTGAATGGGAAAGGACAAATAGATGCTATTCTTTTAGATTTGTCAAAGGCCTTCGACAAAGAAGACCATCAGGGACTATTATTAAAACTTAAACGATACAGCATACAGGATAAAATTCTAAATTGGACTGAATCTTCCCTTATAGGTGGAACTCAAAAAGTTACTATAGAAGGTATAGAGTCAAACCCTAAACCACTTCTTTCAGGAGTACCACTGGTTACAGTGTTAGGCCCACTCTGCTTTTTAATATATATAAATGACATTGATGAAATTTCACCCTAATAAATGTCGTTCTCAAAAATAACCCATAAAACGAAACTTATTAATCAAACTATAACTTACACAACCAAACACTAAAAACCACAAAGAATGCAAAATACTTGGGTGTTATTATGGATAATAAACTACAATGGAAAGACCAACACCATGCAATATGTAAGGAAGTAAATATCTATCAGCATTCTTAAAACGCAACATCAATGACTGCCCACAACATGTCAAGGATAAATACTACAAAACCTTTGTAAAACCAATCTTAGAATATGGAGGATGTTTATGGGATCCAAATTGTCAAAACTAAATAGGTGAGTTAGAGAAAGTAAAAAAAAAAATGCAGCTAGATTCATTACCAATAACTATAACTATACAACAGGCAACACAAAAATGAACATGGACAAATTACAGCGGATATCCCTCAAAGAACAAAGAGCTAGAAATAAAGTAACTATTCTTTTCAAAGCAATTAATGGACAAGCAATATTACCACTAGAGGAATTCAATATGAGAAATAGCCACACAAGACCTGGTGCTCAGACATTTACACCGCCTTCATCAAATGTAGATAGCCATTTATATTCATATTTCCCTATTACATTCAGATTGTGGAATTAACTCCTTACTAACGTTAAGTACAGTAAAGCTACAGAAGATTTCAAACAGAAACTTAACAACACTGATATCAAAATACTAAAACAATAGAGTACTTTAAGGCACGTTGACAAGAGTACTCAGCTAACTGAGCTTGTCAGCTAGCAAGAAGACGAAGACGTATATATGGTAGATCTCTAGATAGAATCTAGATCTAGACAGGAAGTAGTAGATCTGTCTTTCTAGATTCGTTACTTAGATGAATAATTCTGAACTACATCAAAATTAAAAAAAAAATAGAACTGGATCAGGAATCTAGATCTATATCTAGCTATCCAGCTAAAAGAAATTCTCAAAAATATTTTGTTTTTACAAACTGGGAAAAGCCAGGAGCCCAGCCCACCTAGTACAACATAAAACTGAAATGCTACTACAGCAAGACATAAGATAAATTTTGATCAAACTCATTTTTGCACCTTTTTTTTTTTACTTATTTTATCTATCCACATGAAAATCCCGATATATATTGTTAGTAACTTACTATAAAATTTCGAATTTTCACTTTTTTACACCAAAATAAACTTTATCGAATGTCACTCCCCTCATTTTTATCAAAACTAAAATTGGTCAATAGAAATAATCAAAGCAAAATTATATTTTTGATTTAAAAAATGCCATGAGTGGCTGTAAATAAACCTGTCTTATTTGTGAAAAAAGGAAAATCCAAAAATTTGTAGTTATACATTTAAAGAACAATACCAATGATATATTTATTCTTACTTCTATGAACTGATGTTTGGCTAACACATTTCCTTTCAGAAGCATAAAACATAGTATATTTTATTTAATTTGATTACTATGGCTTGGACAGTGAAACTTTAAAATTGTTTACAGCCTTCTATTCTAGAACATTATGAATTAATTTATACATGAAACAATATAAAAAGATAATAAAAACCAAGTCGAGGAAAAAATGAAGAAAGGGGTAAGAAAATACATTTTTTTCCAAAATAAATATGAAATATTGCAATATCTTACCCAAAATGACCAGCACTTAAATCTTTTCCTTTCGTTTCTTCAGGAAACTAAAGTAAGAGATATAAGATTACGATAAAAGTGAAAATGAATGTAAAAGCATAGTACTTGTTTAGGGAAGGTAAAGGATAGTAAAACAGCGCATAAATAAACATATTATGTGCCCATACATATTAATGTTACATATAGCATATATGTATATACATATACATACACACATATACATATATCGAGTCTGTCCAAAAAATGGCATAGGAACTTTGATGCTTTATACTCCCCCATCCCGTTTACAGAGGAAATTGAAATTTGGCATAGATTTAGAAAAAATATATCTACGTTAGTGTGGCAAATATATAAATTTATAAAGGAATAAAGACGAGATCCAATTTTAAGTGCGATGCTATCAATGGACCAAATATCGACAGATTTCTTTTGCTCACAGGCTCATAGCTACACTGATGGCTGATAGGCCCAACTTTTAATGACACATTCGCACTTGGATACCCAGAACTATTTCAATGAGAACAGATGACTTAGATTAACGTCATAGAACATTTCTACTGAGAAAAGATCAATTTAAAACAGAATTTACCATCTTTCGATCCATTTTGATAAAGTGAATTTGAATTAAATATTTTCTCCTACCTGATATTATCTCATTCTTCAAAGTCAAAGATCTAGCCTGAATCGTAAGTCTATACAAGTACCTAAAGCTTTATAATCTAAACTCTAGATTTAGATTTAGATTTAGATCTAGATCTAGATGTAACTTGAGAATCAACATGGTCTTGAGCCTACAAGATAAAATTGTCATAGTGACCTAATCTTTCGTGTCACTTCAAGAATTATCACAAAACAGTAAGAGCATTTGCCAACTTTTATTTCGATATTGATTTTTCAAACCACTATTAATTAAAAGTGGATTATTTAACATCCACTCAATGGATTCTTGTGAAATTTGGTATGCAATGAAAAAAAGGACTTCCTTTATTAAGTGAATTTTAAATAATTTTTGTTTCTTAGTTTACTGTACATGATACAGCCGTCCAAAGTCCTATGCCATTTTTGGACCCACCTAATATATGATTATTTTTATTATTTTAAGTATTACTATAATTTTTATTCACTATTATCTACTTATTTATTGAGTGTTATTATTATTCATTATTATCGTTATTTAGTTATTAGTACTATTGATTATTATCTATTATTCACTTATTTTTTATTATTATTACAGTTTTCACCGCTTATAAGAACACCTCCAATCAGGAGCTCGGGTGTTTTTATATCCAATGTGTTCTTATATCTGATGTGTTCTTATTCTTATAACCGATGTTCACAGGAAACAAGATGTGGTAAGCTGTATGAAGGAGGGGTTGTACTATCATTATATGACCGGAAGGCTCTGGGCAACAATACTGATTTGAATTGTGCAGATATTCCTAACCCCATAAAGTAATTCCCATCATGTAAGTGTATCGTGAAAGTGACCTAGCTAATAGTAAGTAATTGTTTGAGCAGTCATCCATCCGATCCAACACAACACCTCGTCACTCATTTATTGCTTTTTCCCTTACCTGCTTACCAGGCTGCGTCTTTGTCCTCATCAAAGAACGCATGGGACCCAGACACAGATGTTGACTGATAAGTCGCCAATCCTCATGTGATGTCAACAATATTTTATGCTGGTGAGGGTGGGAGGTGACAGACTATTGCTACGTGATCGCCCAGTATAATAAAGTGTCAAAATGCCGTACACATGCTTGCATTCAGGTGCCATCATAAGGAATTTTCAACTCTCTATTACTTGGGGACAAAATTGCTACATGTTGATTTTATTGAAATAGGTTTTATCAATGAAACATCTGTTACTAGGTGTTCTAATATCCGATGTTGCGTTCTTATAATTGATGAAAAAAAATAGGAAAATATTCTGCAAGGCGGAAAATCATTCTTATATCCAATGTGTTCTTATAAGCGGCGTTCTTATACGCTGTGAGTACTGTACTACTGCTATTATTATTTATTACTACTACACCTATTATTTACTACTACAATTATGGTGGACGTTTCACCTTCATGGATGTTTTTTTCAGTAGAAGGTTATTTTTATTATCAAAATCACCCCTCTAAATTGGACAGTCAAAAATCAAGATTTCGTCTAATTGGACGTTTAGACTCCGGGAAAAATGGTTTGACCATCAACATTCATATTCAAGAGCCAATACAAAAACCAACTTTGCATATGAATGAGCTATTGTGCTCCAGGATGCTTAGCGTAAGGAAAGGGGGTTTGACAAAGGTTTATTGGCCGGTTCTGGTCCAGGTTTGAATACAGAGCTAAGGCCTTTGATGGTGGGATCATTGTCCAACCATCGACCACCACCCTCTTGTCCGGTCATATTGGCTAACAGGACGTTTCGCCTAATTGGACATTTTCGCTGCTTCCGGACAACCATCCATTTAGGCTGTAATCACAGTATTACCATCTTACCTTGAAATTTGCAAAACTTGGTTCATAAGCTGGATTCTGACAAGCTGACTCAACAGACGAATCTGTACGAATGTTTGCTGCTTGCAGATGAGGGAAAAATCTGCGAGCCAGACGTTGGGCTATCTGGAAGGTAAAGACACAAATATTTAATCCATCCCAAATCATAACTTTTGTCCTAATATATCTTCCATTTCTTGATTTTAACAAATGGGAACAAATGTAAACAGGTTGAATATGTTCTTTACTTGACAAATATAATACACGAATTACAAATCAATGGTTTTGAACCTGGACACAAAACAATATCTTAATATAGAATTAAGTTTTCAGTGGGAGGAGATAACTCTAAAGATGGAAGTCAACAATCAACTAAGAGAGTCAAGGCAACAGGGTATTGCTGTTCCCTTAAAACATCAATAAGTACATCTCGACATCCTGCAGTGTAAGACAGATATCAAAACATACTGCTTGTTCTTGAGGAGTAAGACTGTTGAAGTCGTCAGGAGTGAAGATTTCCAGCCCTGGAATGTTAAGGTCACGAAGTTCGTTTATGGCACTGGAGGCTTGAACTCCTTGTGAAGCAATATCTGTTCGGTCACTTTGTTGAGAGCCATCTACTTTTGACACTGACTCTGACAAGAAAGACATAAAAGAACTGCTGATTTAGAGTAACTTAATATTTGAAATTTGATTCATATTCTTTTGAAATACCATTTGATTAAAGTGAAATGGTCAACCATAAATGATTCATGATAAAAATAATTTCTTTTTAAAAGCCAACTCCCAGGAGACAAGTCTGCATCACTTCTAAGTATTTATTTTTGCTTCATTAATAAAGGCTGTATGGAAACAAGATTACCAGTAAGTGAAATAGATATACAATGTGTTAAACAAGATTAAATATGGATTTAGAAAAAAAGAAGCTATGAAATTTAATAACAGCTATATATAATTTCAGTTACAGCTACAATAGAAGAGGACAAATACATACTGTACCCTACGATTTCTCAAAGGTTTTCAATAAAGTTGATCATCATGGACCATTTATAAAACTGACATATACAATAAACACTTTTCAATACAAGAAACATTATTTGATTGGACTGAATAATTTTTTTTATATGTGGAACTCAAAAAGTTATTGTGGTTGGAAGAGAGAAGAGTTCCAAACCTGTTCTGTCAGGAATACTGCAGGATGCAAAATTAGGTCTAAATGCATGTATAATACATAAATGACATTGATCAAAATCTCACAAGAGGAACCAAAAATGAGACTATTTGCATCTTATAGCCTCTTAAACAGAGATATAAATATTAACAACTGTTACTTGCTCCAAAATGGTTCAAATTCACTTCAGCAATAGGAAAGTGTTTGGAAAAAGAAATTCCATCCAGAAAAATGTCAAGTAATGAAGAATACAAATAAAAGGAAACTTACTAAAACAAACTATCATCTGCACAATGAAACCTCAAAACTACAAATAATGCAAAATATCTACGTGTTATTAAAACATAAAAGCTATGATGGAAAGACTAACACCATGCCATGTGCAAAAATGTGATTGGCCCACTAATATTCCTATCATGTAATATCAATGACAGCACAATATTATTATGTCAGAGATAAGGACTTCAAAAATATTTATTTGGTCAGTCTTAGTACATGGCAGGTGTGAATGGGTTTCATATTATCGAAACCAAATAAAATATAATCCAGAAAAAAATTGCTTGCAGATTTATTTACAACTACAGTTTTGTGTAAACTACATACCAGATAGTACAAAAAGAAACATGAAAAAATGCAGTGGGTACTCCTCAAAGAGCAAGGAGCCCCCCAAAAAGTTAATATACTACTCAAAGCAATAAATGGTCAAGCTGTATTTTCACTTGAAAAGTTCAATATGGAAAATAGTCACAGATCTGGTGCTAAAACATTAAAATCTGTATTTTTATCCATATTTCCCTAATGCATTCAGATTATGGAATAGACTGCAAGTCAATGTAAAATACAGAGAATTGATATATTTAAAAATTTGAACACAAGCTTAATTTTGCAACATGGAAATCAAAATACTTGGTAGAGTTATTTTTACCCACATTGACAAAATATTCAATTCAATGAAATTTGTCAGTCAATTTGAGGATAAAGGTTAATTTACAGCTCTAGAGAATGGCCATTTTTTTATTCTCTTTATAAATAACATAATTCATACTCCTTGTGTAGAATATTTTGTAGCAGAATCATGTGTTTCCCGACGCAAAAATATTAAACAACTGAATATTTCAATTCACTCCATTTTGCAAGTTCAAAGAATTGATATGAAAATACTTCAAGCAAGATAAACAAGTAAAACATATTGTACAATGACAATAAAAAACCTCCTTTCAAGTCTCCATACCTGATATCTGTTGAGATGAAATGGGCAAATCTTCCATGGATTCTTCAGCCCTTGGTGTGTTGGAGGAATCACTGGCATTTTGAGGCAACGACTTGTTCAAGCCATGGTCTGATGAAACCTCCATTGCAAGGGATTCCCCTTCTGTTGCCTTTTGTGATGCATCTTGGGACGACCCTGAAGTGTGATTGAAAGATTCGGAAGGAGACTTCTGTTGATGGATTTCTGTTTGACTGTTGTCTTGTATTTTTTCTTGTTGTTTCTTCCCAGCAATTTCTGCCAGTTTGCTTTGTTTTTCCTTATCCTTTTCAACCCTGTCACAAATGTCAGCCATGATAGCATCTTCCACGGGACGATGTAAAAGCCTTAAAAAAAAGAACAAAAAAGGAGCATGAAAGATATGACTATGATATGACAGGCTTAAATGTTCACTTTGCAATATTTACCATTGAGAGGAATATTTACCATTGAGAGGAAGTATTATACATGAATATACATTGAAAAATTTTCAAACTTGCCTGTCAGAGTTTGAATCAATAACAAACACAAAGCCTACTACAGTGCTCACCGCTTGTAAGAACGCCTCAATTCAGGAGCTTAGGTGTTCTTATATCTGATGTGTTCTTATAACCAATGTTCACTCTGGGAACGGGAACAAGTTGTGTTAAGCAATATGAAGGAGGGGCTGTACTATCATTATATACCCAGAAGGCTATGGGTGCCAATACTGTTTTGATTGTGCAGACATTCCTACTCCCATAAAGTAATTCATGTGTAAGTGTATCGCGAAACTGACCAAACAATAGCCAATTGT
>JBCJKF010670936.1:0-12302 GCA_039654545.1 Plocamopherus ceylonicus | reverse complement strand
ACACACACACACACACACACACACACACACACACACACACACACACACACACACACACACACACACACAAGAAAACAAAAAGATAGAAAACTTCATACTTGGTCCCAGTGAGTAACGTTAACTGACCTAAGTGTATTGAAAATGTCTAATGTGCAAACTGTGCAGTGATCCTCTGCAAGAGGGGCATAAAACAGCTTATCAAAAGAAGAAGAAGGTGTTGAAAGTGGTTTTATTGATTCAGCATTTGCTATCTTCAGATATTACCCCCCCCCCCCAACTCCCACGCCCCCACCTCCCTTTTCCCTCTCCTATCTTGTCCTGCTTCAATCTCTACTGACCACACAACCCGGGTAAACAAACTTTGTACTTTATGTATTGATTTCACTTACTCATCCTATCAGAATTAAAGGCATGTCGAAATTTCAATTATTCATTCAGTATACAGAAAGAATTAGATTCTAATTTGTTAAGTTTTGAAATTGCTGCCTTTCCTTCCTGTAAGCAAAGCGGTTTAAGAGTGCAGCAGACTATGCCATTCACAAGAATCACAGCAAAATATAAAGAAGTCACCTTCAGCTGGTCCCTTTCTTCTGTGAGTTCCTTGATTTTATTGTCCAGCTGCATTTTCTCAAACTTCAGCTCTCCAGATTTTCTGGCAGGGTCCGGAATGGCTAAACTGGACCTCTGTTGGTCAAAACAAGAAAAAGGAGACAGTATTTCAGTGATAAGAACAGTCATCTTTAGAGCCAAGGGCAGGCCATCTCTCTACAAACAACAAGCAAAATCAAACTGCCGTGGGAACCACTGTATACACTTGTAATCATCACGAGGAAGCCATCGGCCTTCTCTCGTCACTCTGCCCAGTCACTACAGCTATGTGGCCCCACCTTTCTTCAGGGAAACCAGACACGCAAAACACCCTCGACATGGGCTGCACACAAAATACTCTCTACACTAACAATAAATAACAAAAAAATGGCACTAGCGACATAATACATTCACTCTCAATACATGAATCACAAATACATGCAACACTACATACACTCTTTATACCAGCAACACAATACAAACACTCTCTATACTAATACTAACAATGCAATAGAAATGTTCAGTCCCGAAGGCTTCTATGTCATCTACTTATAATCTTCCACCCACCTTCAACTGAGCAGCCATCTTTTCTTTTTCCTCTCGCAGTTGCTTGGCGGCGGCAGATTCTTTCTCTAACTGTGCAGCCATCTTCTCGTTTTCACCTTGCAACTGTTTGGTAGTAGAAGATTCTTTCAAAAGCTGGACACTTATCTTTTCCTTTTCTTCACGCAGCTGTTTGGCTGCAGTAGATTCTTTCTCCAGCTGTGCTAGAAGCTCTGACTCCACCTTGGATTGTATTTCCATCTGTCATGGGAAATCATAAATCTAGACTCATGACTAGCCGAATCAACCCTTGACAAGAATTTTAAGTGAATTTACAGCAAAACTGAGCAAGTTTAGAGAGACAACAAGCGGTAAAAATTAGCTGGCCAAGTAATTTCCCTTAATAAACTAAAGTTGACAAAACTAACCACAAAAAGAACAGTAATTAAAAAACAAGCAAACAAAAAAAAAAACAACAAAAAACCAAAAAAAAAAAAAAACTGTGAGTAGACAATAAAATAACCAAACCAAACAAACAACACTCCGCCCTCCCCCACCAAAAAATAAAACAAAATAAAAACAAACAACATAAAAGTCAAAGAAACATGCAGCCATTTTTTTCTGTTGCTCACCTCTTTCTGCATCTGGGACGAGGCAGTTACTTTTCCTTCCAAATCCTCAAGCTGCTTCTGAAGGGCGGCCTTCTCTTGCTGCAGTTTCTCTACCAGGTTGCTTCCCCTGATTTCACTGCTGGATCTTTTGGCCTCCTTGCCTTTGCCATTTTTGCCTTCTTCCAGCTGGTCAACGATGGAAGTGAGACGATCGATCTCAAAGCGAAGCTTTTGAACCTCGTTTTTGTCGGAGGCCTCTTTGCTTTGCAGTGACCCCAGGCTACCCTCTAGGCGGGTGACTTGCCGATTGAGGCTGAGCACCAGTTCCTTCGAGGCCTCTTTCTCCTTGGCCATTTCATTGATTTTCTCTTCAGCAGCCGAGCTTTGCTTTTCCAGCTTGCTCTTCTCTCTCTCCAGAAACAGCTTCGTCTTTTCCAACTCGCCCTTTTCCTGCTTAAGTTTGTTGTTCAAGTCATCCAGTTGCTTCTTCTCTTTCTCGCACATAGCCTTTTCTCTCTCCACAGCCTCCAAGAGAGAGACCTTCGCCTTGAGCCTGGAGATTTCTGAGGAGTTTTCTGCCCCTTTCTTGTTCTTCAACTGCTCCAGTTTGACCTCGAGGGTCCTTTTCTCAGCATTGGCAGATTCAAGGTTGATCTTTTCTCTCTGAAGCTCCAGACGCAGCTTGTCCAACTTCTCTTCTAGGTTCAGTTTATCCTTTTCCACTTCACTCAGACGCTCAACCTATGAAGAACAAGACGAATGTATTGAGTTAAACCAGAATAAACTTGGCTGGTTATGTTTTCACTATAAATCACATCTTTGAAGCAAAAGCAATATGCCAAAGATAAAAGCAGAAATTTAACCTGAGTGCATATTGCCAGACAATAAAAAACAGCCATAAAAACATATTCACATTTTATTACATCATCGTGTTCATTCATATAAAATGGCTCACAAGATCTACAGTTCTAATTATCTTACCTTTGTAGTCAGTCGTCTGTTCTCACGCTCCAAAACCGTGATTTTCTCCACCTTTGACTCAAGTTCATGTTTCTCTCTCTCAGCGTGCTCAAGACGATCGATTCGGCGCATCAGCCTCTCCTTCTCTCGTTCAGCCATGGAAATTTTATCCTCCAAACCATGCTTCTCTCTGCGAGACACAACAATGCGGTGCTCAAGATCAGTCTTCTCCTGCTGCAGCCTTTTCAGCTGGAAATTAAGCTCAGCTTTGGATTGCTTTTGCTCATCATTTTGAGCTGAGGCCCTCTGGTATTTTTCCACTTCAACCTTTGCACAACATTTAAAAAAAAAAAAAAAAAAAGAAGAAGAAGCTATCACACATTTTTGTAAAATACAAGTTCATCTGTCACTGATGCTGAATTAATTTTTTTTCCCCAATACAATTAATGTTCAAAATAGATTAAACATTACTAGATGCCAAAAAATAAAGAAAACACTGTAAGCATTCTAAGTAAAGCAATGTGAATTGCATTTTACTTTCTACTCTTTGTTTCAGGTTATATTGAAGTTTCCTCCATCCTTAAAATTAAAATGAATTTGTCAGAACAAATCTTAAATCCCTTTAAAAAATACACATTTTGCAACACAGAGCTTAAATCCATCCCTTTCTTTCTGTGAACGATTTGATTCCTTTCAATCAAGCACTTGCATCAATGTTTAAAAACAAACACTTCCTGCCACCTGAAAATCCGCATTCCTCTGCTGTAACAAGCTAAGGTGGGACTGCAGATCAGTATTTCTGCCTTCCAATTTCTCAAACTCCAAAGTTTTATCATCCAGAAGACCCTGGAGGGATTCAACCTGAGTGGACAAAAACAAGACGAGAAAAAAATGTCAGGTTGCCAGCAAAGGTATGGGTCTAATGCCTCATAAAGAAAAAACAAAACAAACGTATTATGTCTTGTCTGTTTTCGCATCCATCCCAATGCCTTGCTTTCCAAACACCCAAAATCAAACTTCAAACTGGACACCAGAGTTGCCAACCAATGGTGAACAAAAAAGTGAGATTCATGAAAAAAAAAATAGTGAGATTTCCCTTTTTTGTTGTTGTGAGATTGCGTTCCCTATTAATTAGTGAAGAATATTCTACAAACTTTTCTCAATACAAAAACGTATGGTATACTATTTTAACTTACCATGTAAAGCCGGTAAAACTTTAGTAAAGATGAACATTCTATGGTATCCCAATGGTTCCATCCAAAAGCATAAATCCAAAATGTTTTATAGCACACAGTTTGATAATAGGTAAAAGTTACAAAGTCTCTATATTACACTATGTACAATGTCTTTAATTCTCAATCTACTGCTACTGCTGGTCTCCAGACACAACTCTGCTAGTTGCAGACTTGCACTTCCTCAGCAGGTCTCTTGAAAATGTTTGCTGGTAGCAAGCTCCTCCCTTCTGTTTTCTGACCATAAGACTTTGAAGAGTGCCTACACTCATATTACCTCTAAAGTCTGTGTGATTTTTCCGCACCATGCTGAAAACCCTCTCGCTACTAGCATTGCTGTGAGGTATTGCTAATATTGCCAGCATGACTTTTGGTAACGCTTTGAATTTCTGCTCACCAGTCACAGATATGATATCTTCCAAAGCTTTCCACTGATGGTCTGCCTGAAGGGCACTGGTTACTGCTGGTGGAAGTTCTTGGCTCTGACAATTCATGAATTCACTCTGCACATCATCTTATGACAAGCCATCCGGAATTAAAACTGGATAACTGGTGACAAAGTATTCCACCTTTCTGTATGATGTTTGCTGAAGTGAAATATCAGCAACCTCTGCATTGATGTACAGGGGGTCATCAAGTTTCATGTTTTTACTCAGATACTTAACAGCAGTTAAGAGGAACTTTTGAACAGAGCTATAAAAGTTATTGATTTTGTCTTCTGGGAGTTTTGAAGAGGTAATAAAGTCTTTGGCATTTGAACCAATTTGAATTTGATCAAGAGGCTTGTAATTATATGAACTAGTGATGCCAACATCTATGCTCAGCTTGTGAGCCATTGCACAGGGTTTGACAAACATCGCCATAAGCTCCCTGATAAACTAAAGTATCATCCGCCGTTGCTTGTGGATTATGGGGTTCCTCTCTTTGGAGCTTGAGGTTTATTGATTCAAAACGAGGAGTGATGAAGTTGAGGTACAATAGTGCAATTTTGTCACTCTGGATTCCAGATTGTCTAAGACCTTTTGTTTCCTATCTGGCTTTTAATCATTACACTTTAAACTTTTTTTTGTCTGTCTGTCATTGCTACATTCCTCTCTAAAAAACTATTTGAGTGGTTCCCACGGTTGCAGAGCCCAATGTGTCACTTTGCCTAGAGACGACCATCTGGTTGGTACATGTTTGGGAACTTTAAGAGGAGCTGTTCCACATTCTTCCTGATAACCTTTGAAAGTTTTAAGACGATTTGCACTTTTCTTGAGATGGTAATAAATGTCAACAAAGAAACTATCAGCATTGATTGGCAGGGCTTTAGCAGCCCACTCTGCTGCAAGGTTGAGACGATGGCATGTACAGCGAGTAGAAAATAAATTTGGCTGAAATTTCAAAAGGCATCCAAAGAGTCCTGATTTTGACCCTATCATAGCATGAGCATTGTCAGTGCAGAGACTCAAGCAATTCTTCCATGGAATTTCTAATGAGGACAATTCCTTGTTAATTAACTCTGAGATATTATAACCCGTGCCTCTGTCCTTTAATTCTAATAGTGAGAGGAGCTCACTTGTCACAGCTCTATCTTTGTTTGCATACCTAATGACAAGGGGATAAAGCTTACCCTCATTGTCGTTACTGCCATCAGGAGAAATACTAAAGGCTTGGGATTGGCAGATTTTAATTAATTCTGCCCTATCGTCTGATGCAAGCTCATGGGCAATGGCAGTAGCCTTTGTCCTTCCACATGAAAATTTTTGCACTATATCCTTTGAATTGAGTCCATCAACAACAAACATTTCTTTGAATAATTTGGAGGCATGGTCAGGGCAGACAGTTGGAGGTTGTGTTCTATAAGAAAACTGGTAAACAGTTTCAGCCCTTATCACAGCACTATCCAGAGTTGAATTCTCACTTTTCATAAAAGACGTGATTGGCTTCACAGCACTAACTGCTTGGTGATTGTTCAAGTGGTTTTTTGAATTAATGTGTTTTCTACAATCATCCCAACCGGCATGGCCAATTCTAAACTCACAGTCACAAATTTTGCATCTGGCGAAAGAAGGATCTTTTCCACGAATAATGCAAGGAAATTCCAATGTATACTCCGGTTTGAAAGAAACTTTGTACCTTTTCTTCTGAGACCCACCAACAGGATCACTAGATCTTTTCATCCCAGACATAATTTATCTTTATTTTTCAATAACAACACAGTAGAATCTAGAAAAAGTCAAGTAACTCTCTAGATCCTCTCAATATCTGGCACAAAGCTAGCCAAGAAGGTTAACAAACGATGATGAAGCGTCTGTAGCCAAGGCAATCTAGACGAGATCTGAAACTCAAGTTGATGATCTAGAAAGACTAAGACAAAGACAAAGAACTGCCTCAGAACTTCGAAAAAAGACCTGGGTTATGGCTGATCGGCTTAGAATAAATTAAACCTACCAGCCCATTGGTTACAAGTAGATCTACCTCTTTGAATAGGCCTATGAAAGGCCCTAAGGGAATGCAGAAATACATGTCATAACAATGCTGGGGCCAAGGGCTATCGCAGGAGAAGGCTACGAAATAGCACTTCCGGGGAAGCATGCCTAATATAATAACATCCGGCGAGCAAGCTGAGCAACCGGTATCACGGAAATTTTTCCACCTAAATATCCATAACAATGAAATATAGAAAAAAACTTTTTTCGTGAGATTTATCCCATGATTGTGAGAGCTTGAGAAATCATTTTTCGTGAGTCTCACGCAATTTTCATGAGAATTGGCAACTCTGCTAGTATAAATGTACAGCGTTTAAAAATGTGAGCACTTTACTTAGTGAGCAATTTTACTACTGCACAGCATAACGTTATGCATCGTATATAGGTTTAGACAATATGTAATCTACTAACAGCTTTAATGAACATCTTGAACACAACTAATTTGACAACATATGTGTTGTTAAACTTTTGATCTATAATTGGCTTGATCTAGTTTGGGATATGCCCTAGGTCCACAATCAAAGATTGCATGTTATTCGAAGCCAATCTGTATTTCAGGCTGTATTTAGCATTTTTTCAGCAGCACTACAAACTTGGGGTTTTCATAACACAAGGCAGGTCTGCCAAAGACATGCTGAGGAGTTAATTGCACGAAAGACAAATGGTAAATAAAATACATGTACATATTACGAAACTGTCCCAAGTAAGACCCTAACATACAGGCATCACAACGGAAGATGTACAGTCAAACCCCGTAAAAAAAAAAAGTTGCAAGTGAACGACAGACATTTAATGCTCAAGTCAAGACATCCTTCAGTGGCAAAGACATGTAACTCGGGCGTCCTACCTATCTGGCCTATTGTTTGACCAAAAGTGATAGACACTTATTGGGGCTTGGCGTCTCGAGTGGGAAAGACAACAAAAGATTACAACTCAAGTGGCGACAACGGAGAGAAAAGGCATTGCACTGGTTGTGTTGCAACATCAAAGACCCTCACAGCAAGAACAACCCTCATGCCTTATTCAACCCTTTTGTGGACATTCTCAGCCAAACTTTTGTTTTCCAAATGTTTCCCATTTCCGATTGATTGAAAATTGACCAATCACAGTATGTTTGCAATATGAGTGAGTATCTCCACGTTGAGCTAAGATGATCAGTGGGACTAGCCTAATCGATCAAATGCATGAGGCCCTACACATGTAAGCGAAATATCGCCAATACTAGTTCACAGAGCAACTGTTATGTACTACGACAAACAAGAAAAGATGAAAACATACTAGCCCAAATGGTGATGGATACCTACTTCCACAAAGACTAAAAATACAAAGAACACCCATATCCCTTCCAAATGACATTAATAATGATCCACGAAATCCCAAATTCAAAGTCAGTGAAACAAAAACAACAACTAAAATGCAGATCAAAATCAGCACTGCCTACCAAAAAGGCCACATCAATAACCTCCAGCCTTTAAACACTTACAGATGGAAACTAAGGCAAATACTTTGTTGGCGTTAGTAAAAACAATGGTTCAGGGCAAAAATCCTCCTGCAAGTCGCCCATTTGCTACAGTACTACAAATAACGCTACAGAGAAAGAGAAACAGATCAACTGTAGAATTCTAGAAATCAGAAAAAGAACTAGGACAGGTGATTACGGAAGTAAAAATGTTATCAGATCCAAACACTACGAATTTTCCATCAAGTTGGCCTAGTCATTCTTCTAATATTACTAATAGATATTTTGTAAGAACCACCAACAAAAATATGGTAATTAATCATAGGCGCGAACATTGTGATAATTAAAGCTAGAAATATTTCACATGTAACCAAAAAGAAAAAATTACAATGTAAGCCAGTGAAAATATAGCAGCACAATGCAATAAGCTGTAGGTGTAGGTAATGGACACAGATAAGTCCACATGCAACTGACAGAAGGGACAATAGAGGGCAATACAGTAGCCTCTGCCTTACAACCTGAGTGTCTAAAATTTAAATACAACTTTAATTGGGTGTGGGATCCTCTTCATGCCTTGCACACAACCAATGTTGCCCTAGCCCCCACATGGTTACAAGGCAGAGACTACTATTTACTGTTATTATATACAAATACCATTCATCCAAAGGAAACCTTTTTAATTACAAAGGTGTCTTGGTATGTTAATAAAATTGGTGACAAAGCTTGAAAATTAGTCCAGGCCAATGCCGAACTTACTTAAACCACACCAAATTTAAGAAATTACAAAGAAAAGGGGAAAAAAAAACAACCAACAAAACATGAAGAACAATTTGAGTCTGAATGAGACAGAGGACAGCAAACAATATGGGAATGAAAATGGAAACTATAGAACCAGATCAATGACAAAAGCAACATATGAATGAGAGGAACATCTCACAGATAATTTTCCTGAATTAGTTTTCTGGATTTAATTACATAATATTTAGATACTATAATATTGGTCAATGTTGGATAGTATATATCAGCAGGTCATTGTTGACTAAAAGAGAAATACAGCTGCCCCACTTGAATTGTACAGGACACTTGTTTTACTGACTTGAACATACCAGTACTTCTAGTGCTTTAATTCACATCATAGGCATTACTAATAAAGCTAAGATCAAAATAAATCTCATAGCATTGAAATTTGCGTAAATGTTAAAATACACCCTTTATTTATGGGACTCCTCAAAACCATCATTGTTTTCTATTTCTGTATGCATAGCTAAGGGTAAAAACGCAGTGCATTCGCATTCCCCTCGTTTCCGTCTTTCACTGTTTTGGAGAGTGGAATGTGAGAGGAGAGTGAAACGAATATACCAACACAGTGGATTCTTTTCGCTTTCGGTTCACAATCACATTTTCAAGATGGAAGCCTCTGTATTGACCACGCAACTCCTGCTGCTGTATTGGTTAAAGAAAAGAAGATTTAAATCTAGAATCTGGATAATCTAAAAGTCAGGGCCTAGATCTAGAAGCATGTAGACTCTTATAGTTGGATTGAACTGGGAATCTAGATCTAGATCTAGTCTAGATCTAGAAAGGGTTATTATCCAGATCTAGATTATAGGCCTATAGATCTAGGCTGTTTGCTGTCTGCTAGATTTAGATCTAGATCTAGGCCCTAGGCTAATCTTAAATCTAGCTGTCTAGGCTACCTCAATAAAATTATGAATGAAAAACGGGAGAAATTTTAATGCAACACTAAAACAGATTCACTGTGAATCTGAGACGGTTGTGATGAAAAAAAAACGATGAGAAAGTGGGGGGAATGCACTGCGTGCGCAAATGGACTTTATATAGTTCTCCCGGTCTCTCGGTGAGAAGGTGATGAGGAAGTGAGAGGAATGTGAAGGCACTGCGCTTGCATCCTAAATACGTACTTAACAGTGAGGGTAGGCTGACCTGAATGAGAATTAACATTTTGACCGACCAAACACAATGAGCAGAGCGGGGAGAGGGAAGAAATGATTGAATTGACTTAACTTATCCTTAAAAGAAAAAGAGAAATACTTTGTAAAAATATTAAATGCCATTCTTCCTGTGACTCTTTGTAACTGAGATGTCCTCCCATCCATACAGTAAAAACATGCAAACAAGGTGGACGGATGGGGATACATATAAACATAGAACAAGATACGAGACAGAATGCGTACCACCAAGTTTGTTCATTTTTAAAACTTATCTGTAGAGTCACTAGGCTGAACCCTATTTAAGAGGATGAAAAAAGAGGATGGGGGAAGAAAAAGAAAAAACCAAAACAAAAACAAAAGAAAAAGAAAAACACAAATCAGTACCCTGAGTAGTCAGATAAGTGCTTAAGACTTGGTAAGAAACAAATCTGTGCATGTTTCACATCTCATAACTGGTACAATGATACATTTGAACAGTTCATTTAAGTAATGATCATAACTCCGTGTTCCAAAGTTTCCTTTTTCTAGAAAAAAAAATCTTGCTTAGACAATTACATCCTGAGATAGTTGAGAAACATCGCGTTGAGCATAACATTGATAATCTGAGGCCATTTACTATCAATTCTAGTATAAATCAAAACAGTAATACATTTGAATATGACCATACAAACACATCATTTTGTGTAAATGTGCCCATCCTAACAAAACCTGCTTTCTCTGCATGTTCAAAGCAGTGTCATAAGACTTCAGACTGGTTACCTTCGATCTTGATGCATAAGTGGACATTAAATTGCTTAATATGTATTGTATTTGTTGGAAAACACCAAAGTGCCTTTCAAACTGATTTCAAGACATTTTATGTGGCATCATATGGTGAAACAGTAGACATAAAACTTTTCAAGTGTGATATTTAGTTATTAGGACTTGGAAAGGGTTCTATAGAATTTTTCTCAGCTAAATCAAGGGTACCATAAGACAGACATCATCAAAGGTTAATGTTTTTAGAGTGGTTGAAATTGGTTCTAAAAACAAACAAAAAAACATCCAAAAACAACTAAACTCAGAGGAAATGAGGTAAGTATACTATTGTGGATGTGAGGCTCTATTGGTACAATGAATGGAAGAAAACACTAAGGTGAGACGAAAGAAAAGGATATAAAAATGATCAAATAGCCAATTGATCAATCATTAAACCCTAATTTTTGCCAATTTGTGCAAAAAGGTGTCCACATTTGATTAAAAGGTGCCTTACAGAAAGAAATAAAATGTTAAACAATTGAAAGGTTTCCCTCAAAACTTGCTTTCTCATTTATTATTTTATTTAACCCCTAAATATTGGGAAACTGAGGCACATGAATACAAAGTGGGCTATTTTTAGTCATCCATTTGACAAAATGAGCTTTTCAAAGTAATCACCAAGACGAGACAAATTGCTCGCACAGCTTGAGTAGCAGGCAAACATTCTGAAATATCGACTATTGCATGAACAAAATGTAAAGAAATAGAGGATATTATTAGGGACATTACAGGTTGTGCTGCACTGTATATTCAATTGACTTGACCCATTTTTGTGCACAAATGCTTCGTTACCAGGTTACTAAGAGAAGCCATACTTCAAAAGTGGTTTCCAAATTAAACCGAGATCCAAATTAGTAGTTAAAAAATCAAGATCCTATTCAAGTTTACGACATGTTCCAATCAAGACGATCAACACGCACTATTTGCATCAACTAGATAGATCAATGTCTTCAGAAAACGAAGATAAAGAGTAAAAACCTTGACAGAAAAATAGTAAAGTCACATGAAATTTCATTATACCCATGAGGATTAGTGCCTAGCAGCACAATAGTGAGTCAATAATGTGTCAGACCAAAATGAACATCACATATTTAAAACATGAGGGTCAAAAATGTCACATGCTCTTTAAATTATGATAAAATACTTAACAAACCTACATGGCACTGGAATCCCAGAGAAGGGTACGTTTCTAACTAATATGAAAACACACACACACACACACCCAAAAAACAACAAATACAAAAACAACTAAAAAACAAACAAAAAAACAAAAACAAAACCAAAACAAAAAAACAAGCCTACAATCTCTGTGAAACAGACTTTGACTCTTTTAAAACCCATTTTACTTTAAAAAGAAACTACCATTTATCATGAACAGAAAGAATTTTTAATTAAACTCACCTCTGGGTTGAAATCTGGATCATTTTCTTCATCATAGTCTTCATCTTCCCCCTTGAGAGATAAAGAAAGAATCTCATGTATCATGCTGATCAAGAGAAAGCAAGTGGATTGATGAGAAAGTGAAAGGCAATACAGATAAGAGAGAGAGTGAGAGTGAAGAGAGGGGGGAGAGGAGAGAGAGAGGGGGAAAGAGAGAGGGGAGGGAGGAAGGAAGGAGAGAGAGAGAGAGAGAGAGAGAGAGAGAGAGAGAGAGAGAGAGAGAGAGAGAGAGAGAGAGAGAGAGAGAG
>JBCJKF010670825.1:0-12303 GCA_039654545.1 Plocamopherus ceylonicus | reverse complement strand
CCCCCCCCCCCCCCCCCCCCCCCCCCCCCCCCCCCCCCCCCCCCCCCCCCCCCCCCCCCCCCCCCCCCCACAACACTACCTCTACATCACAATACATCATTTGTCCTTCTGTTCTTTAATAATGGTGCACTAAATAGATTCTACATCTGGTTCTTCCAGATATAGGTCTTAAGATAAAATGTTGGCTATGCCTTCAGTAATCTACAGAAAATCAAAAGAATTGTCGATGACAGAGAAAGCTGAAATCTAGAGTCGTCAAAGACAAATAATCGATGTCAATTGAATATCTGGTTCTTGATAGAACCAGAAATAACATAGATCTATAGTTACTGATGCAAAAATGGCCATGGCCACGGGTGTCGTGCCCTCACTTGCCGAGAGATTTCATTCACACATGCTGTGACGCATTATGTGGTACAGCTTGGTTTCTAGGTATTCTATTTTTAACTTCTTTGGTTATAAATCAGCATTCAGTATGTAAATTAAATCCTAGAGTTTTGATATGATATGATCATAATATCTGGTGACACAGTCCAAGGACGCTTGCCAAAACCATGCTCCTTCCCATGCACAGCCAATCTTCGTTGGGCCTATGCATTTGTCTCGTTATTTGCATACATCTCTGTCCTGTACGAGAAATCTTAAAACTGCCAGGTCCTGAGTAGACTTAAATTGTCCAGCTATTGATGGAATTGATATGACAGCATTCAAAAGGCACTGCTAAGTCAAGGCCACTATGCCAAGACTTTGCAGAGGCTCAAATGAATCAAATGCTGGGCATGAGAAAGGCTAGTCTATCCCTCAGTCAAATCAGGAATCATAGCAGTCATAACACTATCTGTCACTTCCTTTAATTTAGAGGTTAGAAGCAACTGGTGCCACTGGTGACTGCAAGGATGGTGGGGGTAGATGAAAAATGGAAAGCTCGGTCGTTAGACGTGTCACGGATTGAGCACCTGTTTTATATTCGCCAGGTCTAGAAGACCACAAGCAGTAGGTGATTTGAGCAAAATGATGGCCGAGGAGTAGAATAATAACCCCCAATAGGCAGTAAGAAATGTGATAGACTCAATGAGGAAGCGTTTACAGCATGTTCTGCAGACAAATGGCGGAAGCACCCGCTACTTATATCATTCAAAGTACAGATCTTGTTATTTTTCAAGAGGAAATAATTGTTTTACTGTTTGAATTTTTACCATGCCTCAACAAGATCCAATTAAAATCATGAAAATGGGTAAAATTTGAATTAGAAGTAATTATTCTTTATGCAGCTTGAAATTTTCGCTACTTTCATTTTGTTACATTTGAGTTATTGCCATTTGAAAAGAGTTGCCTTTTTAGTGTTGTCTAGTATCAAGTGCTAAAACCCTAGGTAATAGACCAAGAGGCAGGCCTCATTGAAAATGGGAAGATCATCAAAAAGAACTTTATCTTTATAGATTGAAATCAATCTAGATCTAGTTATCCAGCTTGGGAGCCTGTTTTTATCTTTTTACAAACCAGAACAAGCCTGGAGCTCAGCCTAGCTAGTCTTTGATATTTGCTATTTTTTGGCCATTCATTTCTAGATCATTTCTAAATCAATATATGTATGTGAACATCAAAAGGATTAGAGCATATAAAAATAGATCTAGATCTAGATATTTTTTGTTGTTGCGTTGCAAACATATTTGGACTTATAGGGCCAATCTCAGAGGGCTACATATATGATTTTGTTCTGACCTGATCCGCTAGGACCAAATAACAATCTTTTGACTGTGGATTGGTCACAACTTTTTGAAGAAACATATGTTCACCAAATTCAAGTTTGGTGGAACAGCATCGTGCTCATGCGCTCAAGAAGATGAAGATGCTGGGCACATTCTCCAATGATGCCCAAGGTATGCTGACCTAAGGAAAACTCACTGGCCCATCACCATAGACCTACAGCAAAAGCCCTATGGCACAAGAAAAGACCTGGAGACAACCCTGCTGTTTGTGGCAGCCACCGGACTCAGGATTTGAAGAAAAAGAAGTTCTGGATGTATATATATATAAAATCTGGATGACTTTGAAGCCCTATATAAAAATGACCTTACTGGAGATATTTAAAGTGAGCCACTTACTGGAGTTGTTTTAAAGTGAGCCAGGGTCAAATGTCAAAGTACAGGTCTAATTGTGAGTGATCTTCGAGAAAAGCTGATGCTGCTGATAATAGTGATATTAACTCATTGAAGACTTGCCAGCCAAATATGGCCCGCAATATTTATGCCCCATTCAATTGTATAGAAACGCTACACAACAGGGGATGTAATTACAACACGAAAAGTCAAACCTTTCGTTGTCATTCTTGCACCCCTTACTGCTGATGAGCCACTTCGTTCATTGTTCTAAGTCTTATTTTTAGATTGTAGAAATGAAAAGTGTAAACACACTTCTTTCAACATGAACTGAATCATTTTGCGTGCACTCTTGCTTTATGGATTACCATAACAAGAGGGATTATCTGTGATTCACAGGAATAACGTTATGTGCCAGTTGTTCATCTTTTCTATGATTTAGTTCTTTATATTATTGAAGTATATTCAGTTGTGTGGTCTTTTTTTTTTGTGAAAAAAAAACCGAAAAGCCCAAAACTATTCTTTATTGTTGTGAAAGTGTTTGCTTGATATGCAATGTGTGTGAGACAAAATTACATAGTTAAAACAAAAAACATTAACCTTTATGACTACTGACAAAAATTTTACATCTGATTAAAAATAGGTCAAAATCGTGCATCTCCGCTGTACGGCAGGTACCATGGTAGCGTGTCTTCAATGAGTTTGTAACAATAATAGTTATAATAGAAAAAATTTTAAAGTAGTCATTTTGGCTCATCCTGGTTTCCATAGCATGAAGCAAACAGGGACAGATTAGATCTACCACCTTCTGAGTAGCATGCTAGTCTGTTGCAGAATCCTTTCTCAGGCATTGAGTTATGCAACAAACATAAATTTTCTTTCTTAAGGAAAAATTAGGTGTTATCTGCGATATCTTAGTCTGTAGTCTGACGCACCACCGCTGTGCCATTTGACCCCTTAATAAAAATAACAATGATAGTAAGAAGTAGAAGAATGAAAATGATGATGATAATGATAATAATAATAATGATAGTGAGGATTACAGATGATGATAGGAATGATGATGATAATAATAGTAAATCACATGTAAATAGCAAGAATAACATCTATGAAACAAAACATACAAAGTGTATGTTGACAGCAAAAGTACTTCAAGAGAATGAAGTTAATATGAGGTAAAGTCAGGGTTATGGTTTAATGACATTCATACACTTTTTTTGATGTGTCATTCCAATGGCTTATTTGTAATTTTTCAGATGATATAAATCATGTCAAGTTAGAACAGTATTGATTGTTCACATAATCCTTTCATGTAACATTAAAGCTAAATATTTTCTCTATCTTTAGTATGTGCTGTGCGTGTTATTGGAGAAAGTGACATCATGCGAGACTTTCTGGCAGCAGGAGATTTAGATGAGGTGAGACTTGTCCTTTTCCTACAATTTCTTTTACTTCTCCTGAAACTTTGTCTTTATGTAATGCAAGTTAATTTGCCTGTTCTACAAACAGAGGAAGGGGAAAAGAGTTGTGGATAGAATGAATCATTGGTAAATTATATGCTCTAGGTTACCACTGCCATCGGACCTTTACACTGAAATGTGTTTGGTTCATAAAATCTTCGGTTTGGTTGGTACTTTGTTGTTGGTATAGGCCTTAACAAGGTTGCCAGATGTATTTTAGCCAAATTGATCCCAATTATTTTTTGGGTGCTAAATTTAGGGGCCAAATGGCTAAACCAAACAGAACCCCTTCACTTCTATCCCACACACACAATTGCTGCACCATGAGTCAAAAAGTCCTCAAATCTCCAAATCAAAATAGGCCTATGGAAACCAAGAGAGATTGTAATTGCCCAAATTTCAGAAATAAATAATAATAAATTATTGAGCTTTTTAATGTGCCCAAAGCGCTTTTCAAGGGATCTCCAACCAACAGCAACACATAACATGAAGGACGAGATAAGCTGCCTGTTAGGCGCTAGTACAATTTTTCAGACAGAGACAACGCTCTGAACGGCCAGGTACTCAATTTACACCTGAGTACGGTGGGAAAATGTGTGTAAAGAGCCTTTTCCAAGGACTCAACATTGCGCCCGTTATCGGGATTCGAACCTCTGACCTCTCGTTCTTCAGCTCTAGTGTCTACCACTAGACCACAACGCCGCACAAAAGAGTCGAACTGGCAACCCTAGCTAATGTATGTGCTATAAAAATTGTCAGCGCTGTTTCGTCCATATGGTGTCCTGGTTTTGTATATTCTTCATAATTTATTTTATGTTTGGTTCAATATCAAGATTTTTGATTTGGTTGTGTTTCAGTTTGATTATGTAATATATTTTCATTCATTTTGTTTCCATTTGTTTCAAAATTGTGACTTCAAGTGACTTTAAAAAATATATGGTTTTTTGAATAGTTACCTCCCCCAAAACTGTGGGGCGATCTTTAGCTAAAAGTCTAGTTTGCAAAGATGGCAGGTCATTGGAGTAAATTTCATCCCAAAGATCTGATTTTGATTTGATAGAGCCATGTTATTCGTTTTTTAATGAATAAGGGTCATGTCCCTACCCTGATGTATAATGTTTTCTGAAAAATCGTTTTTGTAATTTTCAAGTGACTGAGCAGATCTACAGTTACGTGCAAAAATTGCGGATGGGGAGCCCACAATGAGCACTAAATTTTTTAAAGAAAGGATCCCTTTCAAATGAAGTGCTACTTGGTTATTGAGGGCATTTTAAAAATAAATTTGTGTTTACTAAGCAAAAGATTTTGTGCTGTTTACAGTAGGGCAGACTTATTTCAAATCTGTTTATTCTAAATTCTTGGTCAAAAGAAAGCTTAACAAATTTAATTAATTACTTTAGAGGGCTTAAATTTGTTGAAAGTGAAGCTTTATTATTACCACAACATTGACCTTTTATTTGAGCTCGCCATTCAGTACAATAGTAGCCAACATGTTACCTCATTACCCATGACCTCATTGTGTGTGTTCCAATGCTAAAAATTTGTCTGGTCATTTGGTTTAATATCACGCATAGCTTTTTGTGTTGAGGTACAATTAGATAATTAGAGCTTATATGAGGTCAGTGGCAGTTGGAGAGATGGAGAGAGATGTAAGAGAACATGTAAAGAAGATTTCACCTAGACACCGTAGGAGATTACAATTTAGAAAATGTGCAATAATTATGGTGCTGTGACATCATCGAAGTAGCAAACAGTCGCAAAATTAGAATCTACATGTTAAGACTTGAGGAATGATAATTCAAAGGAGAAAGTCCCAATTTTTTTTTTTGGGAAACTGAAAATTATGGAAGGGAAAAATAACACAGGACAAGGTCAAAATTTAGTTTACCCTCTTGTCATATCATTTATGACTAATTGAGTTAAATTGAGAGATATTAAAAAATATAATTTTCTTTGTAAGCGAATTTCTAAGCTGTTTCTAGGTTTTGCTCTAAGCATAATTGTTTCTTTTCCATTCACATAATCCACCATTCTCAGAATCAAGTAAATGATGCCAAAATGCTACACCAAAAGAAAACATGTTTTTTCTTCATTATTTTATCCAGCTTAATTCTTCATATTTTTACAGGAAGATGGAAACAGTGAGGTTGAGCTCAAAGTCTTGTTGCCTGATAAAAGCATATGTGTTGTCACCATATGTCGGTCTGATAATGCAGATGCAGTTTATAAGGTTTATATGTTGTGTTGTTTTTCTGCAATCATGTAACATAGCCATATAATATACCATTTTAATATAATATTACATACTGTCATTTAGATCTCTCATTAAGAGGAGTCTCAAGATAAAAATAAAAGCAAACTGATTGCAATAAATTATTTAAATTTAAATGAAACTGATAATAGTAAAATATTTTGAGTCCATGGAATTGAGAAGGAAGACCAAAATGTGGTAATGTTTATTCTTGGTGAAATCTTTTTCCCCCCTTCCACCCATTATAATTTTTTCACATATTTTTCACCATCTTTATTTCTCAGGCTGTAGTAAAGAAACTGCATCTGCAGGAAGCCGCTGAACACTTCTATCTTTTTGAGACCGTGGAATATAATTTTGGTAAATTCTTTGTTTAAAGCTTTTAGATCCCTTCTCAAGAGAAAATAATAAAGATCTAAATTAAGAATTATCTGATGCTTTCAGGCTTAGATCCAAAATACAGATAAGATAAACGTAGTTTCTTTGTCAACCTTTATTGACACAAGGTTCCCAGGGTTTCATGTGGTACTTTTGTTCTCTTGGAATTTCATCTTTATTGGATATTTTTGCCTATTAATCCGGAAACGTGACACAAGCCAACAAAACGAAGCAGGGAACCTCAGGGCTGCCACTTATCTATTGATCCATTGATTTTCCAATTTCTGTGGACTCGGCCATCCACACCTGTCTAAAGAGTGATGCGCGAATTAACAAAATGAAGGAAATAGGCTTCTATAATTTGTACAGTGTAATAAATGGCAATAACAATAGGTCTACCAGCAGGCCTACTATCAGCATTAGTAATCCAGGGCCATACAATACATGTACTATTCAAGAGTCATTGACCTGGCCAATTCCTGTGAACTGTGGTCACGTTTATGAGCATGTACTTCATTAACGGTTTGTCAGGTAACTGAGGTTATTTGACCTCTATTCGATGAACAGTCCCAAGAAGATAGCAGTGTGCAAATCCATAATATAATTCAGGTTAGCCAGCAATGATCTATACTGTATATAATTGAGGACTTCGAATTTTGCACCGCCTCAAACTCCCCAATCACCAAACTCCCAGACTTAAAATTTTCTGGAGTTTGCTACCTATGGCTGATATGTGTTTATATTTATTTACAACACCATATTCACTGTCATTCTATTTTTTGGTATTTTATTGTTTCACAATAACAAGTGTTATCCATCCATATTTTAGGATTATCAAACCCTTTAACACTAGCCTATTCATATGTTTTAATACAAAGCTTAGTATCGATACTGCTCCACCTCTATAAGCTTCCTAGCGTCTCTAGCAACCAATATCGTGTCTTGATTTAGATCCCTAGAAAGAATCTAGATCTGGGTCTAGATGGGTATTTAGTACGTGTAAATGATCTATCATTCTAGATCTGTCACTTAAAGGAATAGATTTAATTATGCACCAGATCTATATAAAAAATTAACTAGACCTTGAAGGCTGGTATACTTTAATCATAGTATAGTGGGGGGGGGGGGGGGGGGGGGGGTTCCCCCCCCCCCCCCCCTTCACAAACCCAGGTAAAGCCGGGAGCCCAGCTAGCTATTTAATAATTAAAAATACCTGCCACCGGTTATGATTTAAGCTTAAACATAACGATTTTTTCTCAGACTGTGATGATTTACGATTTTGCAATTAATGTCAACATTAGTACACTTTCTTTCTGGCCTACTGACCTTAATTTGTACTTATGCGTTCATTGTAGGGGAGTGAGGTGGGAGAAAGAGAGAGAGAGAGAGAGCGAAACTTAAAAGTTATCAAGGGCATTGGGTGATGAGGTCAATCTCAGGTCAATGAACCTTGTCTCACCGTTTCTTAGAATCGGTGTATCATGTCATTTTTCAATTGTAGGGCACAACATTTTATTCATAAAAACAAGTTAGATGGGTCTTGGCCTGATCTATTAAGTGGCCAAATTTTAGTAAATGCGTTAAATTCTACTCATACTGTATATGGTGTTGTTGTAGTCACAGGGTTACATTATTTTACTAAGTTGGGGGGATTTTCTCCTTTTTAAAATGCTGGAATGGTCTTCATGTATTACTGACAGTTGTGAAATATTGTGACTGTGACTGATCTCTTAACCAGGGTGTGGGTTGTTGAGGCACCACTTCATCGACGAACGGATGATCCCCCTCCAATGTTTTCGGTCCTGTGCAGCGCGCTGTGAGCTAGCAAATGCTAGCTCATTTGTGAAATATTATCTGGGTTTAAATGGCAATTACTCTTAATTGTATATTTGCCTTATTGGCATTTGCTTTGTTTAACCATTAACTTTTCGTCATTTATCATTCTTTTGTGTTTATGAGCCTACTGTTAAAGTTTCCCTAGAAAAGGGGTTGCTGCAACAGGCAGCCGCTTTAAAAGTAGTGACTTTGGTACTGCAGGCAAGGATGTCCCTGATTAAATTTTTCAAAGGTTGGCAAGTCTGAGGTTTATACTCTAAATATTATTACTCACTAACCTTAATTGTCCACAATTTTCTATAGGCTTTCATATGTCAATTTTAACACATGTAGGCCTATGGAATTGACCGCAGTTAGGGGTTTTGAAAAATATTTTGGGGTCTGGAAAAAAAGAAAAATTGAGATTTTACTGGGAACCTTGTTGACACATCAAGAATGACAGAATTGATGAGAATAATACAGGTTTCCTGAGAACAACAAAGACTCAATGAAAGTCAACAAATAATATATTTGTATTTTTGGCAAAGTTTTAATCATGAATGAGTGGTTTAAAAATTGCATTTCTGTTAACAACATTTCTTTTCATCTTCAGAACGCAAATTGTTACCCCAAGAGTTGCCTCACAATATATATATTCAGAACTATAGTACAGCTACAGCTACATGCATTTTGCTCAAAAAGTGGCTTTTTACCATATCAAAAGAGATGAGTCTTTTGTCTAATCAGACAGCCTTGAAATTTTTCTTTTGGCAGGTAAGAATTGAAAGGTTTTCTCTATGTAGAGACGTAAGAATTCAGCTAAGCAGTGGTATTTAATCTCTTTTTTCTCTGAATCGTATATCATCACAATCTTTTTTAAACTGAAGAAAGGATTTGTTTATATTTTTCTTTGTTTAGTTCACTATATTCACCCAAAGGAGAAAATATTTTAGATCTTTCATACGATGTAAAAATATTTGAGATTGCTACCTTCAGACTTTTAATTTCTGTGACTAAAGCTGGTTGACCTCCTTTTCCTGAATGTGTAATAGATGTTTATAAATAAGCCATGTTTTTCCTTTTATTTGAGAAGTGGGACTGAGCAGTCATTTGTCTGACTATGGACTACTGAGTGACACATGTATTTTTCTTTAGGCAAGAAGATAAACCCTGTTGCTTCAGTTGTCCTGGGTGAAAATAGGTACAGGGATGACTGTAAGAGTCTCTAGCTGTCTCTCCCCCCCCCCCCCCCTCCTGCTTCATGCTATGGAAGTCAGGATGAGCTCTGGCCATATGAGTTAAAATGCTTGAAAGGACTACTTTACCTCTTTTATCATATTATTTTGTTGTTACCAATCAACCAAATTTCTCTTAGCTCAACATGTCAGTAGATTTTGAATTTCTTTTAAGCCTATAGTGAAGCTTTTCATTTATCCTCTGATGCAATGAGTGGACATCCTAAGCAATGGTTTTATTGTGTGAGAGGCTGGGTCCAAAAGCAGTAAGCCAGACTTCATCTCGATGTGTTCATCTAACCCATGGATAGTATAGTCAGATTTATTTATAGTATCTTCCAGCCCATCAGTGGAACAAATCGAGAGTTTGAATTTTAACAAGAAAGATGAAAGACAAAATTTAAGGCCTGATGCTTGAATCTTGCCACCAGAAATTAAGTGACCCCTATTCTTTAGAGTGAACGTTGATTAGAAAGGTAATGGCCCGGATATAGGCAGCCAGGCTTTTGTTTTTGATTGGTTTGGTCATTCATTCTTTTAAATGCTATCAGTGTAGTCTAATTTTCAAAACTATTCTTTAAATTTCTGTGCATAAATTATTCAAGCAGATCGAGAGTTGTTTGCCATGCTTTTCCTTAGATTATAGTTTGATTTTACATTCATTTGACATTCATTTTTGGTGCAAAAATGCCAGGTTGACATATAGGCTATTGAACTTAAAAACATTGAATATCATTTTTCAGTTCTGTTCTTTCTCGTTTTGATGACCATCAAATATCCTTTCATTAGTCCTTTTACTTTTCATCACACTTGTTTAGTCTTTCTTCATTTCTTTCAGGATCATTTTTAATATAAATATTGAAAAATTGTCATGTATTGTTGAAATATGTTGAATCTCAATAAAAGATACCCATGCTTATATTTTGATCGAAATATTTTGTTGGTTTTTTTTTCATTTCATTTTCTACAGGCTGTGGATGAAGTCAACAAAGGGGTTATTAAGGGAGCTGATAAAATGTATGAATTGAAAGCCCTCAAGGAATCAGAAAATGCTCTGGAGGTATGACCAGTTTTGATGATGCATAATCAGAATAAAATTTATACAGGGTTGAAGTTTTTCCGGAAATTTCCGCATTTCCGGAAATGAAATGTTTATCGGCCTTTTCACAATTTTAGGTGACAATGCTGTATACATGCACTGATTTTTTTACACCGGGGTTGTTCTGTTTGATATCGGCCAAAAGAGACCCATTGTCAGGCCGCTGGCAGGAAGCCCAGATCTCCGCGGATCCGTGACTTTCCACGGCAGTCACAGCCTCTAACAATTCTCTGTTGTCCCAGTTGAGCTTGAAATCCATAGGTCCGCGGCTGCTGAGAAAATTTAGGGTCGATCAGCGGTTAATATATGTTGTATTTCCTTTTCATCCGTGGCGCTTATGCCGTGATAATGCAAACCGTGAGGTGTACGATGATCTGTTTCATTATAAAGAGGCAGCCTACTCGTAGGCTAGGCTATATTTCTGGAAGGACGCGTTATTGTATGAGCGAATGGCGCATGCGCAGTTGTTCTTTTGGCTCCTCTGAGTCTCTCCCTCTCGTTGGATTTGAGTCTAGATCTAAGACCTTGCTTCATCCTGTGTCTCACTTTGCTTCATGGTTGATGTATAGAGCCCATCTAGATCTAGACCTAAAATCTATATTGTGTTTGTTGATATAGTTGCGGTTAATAGCAAAAAGAACAAATTGCGCATGCGTCATTCGGGTGTATACCAACACTTCATTTTCGGAACTAGATCAAGCCTCACGTGTCGTGGGCGCTCACGTGTACAAACATCCCACGTCACCCCGTTTTTCTGGGTATTCCCCAGTTTTGTCGTGGCGACCTCGCCCTCCCCATATATCACAAGCATCACTCAAATTTCCCCGCTTTCCAGTCGTTTACTCTGGTCAGTCACTCCGATCAAGTCTTTTTCAGTCGTAGCCATGTCCAAATGTTAGATCAAATTCGTTGAAACGCTTTATGACTTTGCTCACTCTTTGTATCACAGTGACACGCAGAAGGTGTAATTGCGTTAGCTCAGGGTGCTAGATCTAGTATAATACAATGAACAATGTGTACTGTCCCGCTTAGCTCACACCTGTGTGGATGAAAAAACAAACATACACATTGATTTCATGGAGCAGCGAGTGACCTCGAAGGCTAGCATCATTTCTATGTGCTTTCCGCTTCCACATATGAAAAGGCTTACGACACAGGCTTACAACTTACAAGAATTTAATTCTTTACCTTGGAAAATGAGTGCGAGACAATATTATAGGCCAAGGCTACATCAAAAACCCAAATAATAATGAGAATAACTTGAGTCCTTGAAAAGTGCGATCAAAATACACATGTAAGAGATTTAGATCTAGAAGTCAAAAAGGAACAGAAAGCAGAATAAACCCACTCTGTGATAACACGCCAAAGGCATAGGCCCTACGTTGTCCAGAAATCTTCATTTTTGGCATCGTTAATTATTTGTTTCTATAGTCTAGATTTTGGCCTTTGGTAGACTTCATGTGGTGGTGGGGTTAGATTAGCCTCTGGACCTGTCGTTTAAAACAGCATTGCTGAAAGGTATTGACAGTGACATTAAAAATAAATTTAGGTTTGAGCGATTGGATGAGGTTGAAGTGAAAGTTGATGGGAATGACTGCAAAGTCAAGATAGTATTGTGGATAGTGTGGAAAAAAGATAAGTGAAAAGAGGAGAATGTTAATTCATGTTTTGTCTTTATGTCTACTCTCCTGATCAGTCTACATGTCTTTGTAGGCTTTTAGCACAGTGCTCACCGCTTATAAGAACGCCTCAAATCAGGAGCTGAGGTCTTCTTATATCCGATTTGTTCTTATTACCGATGTACACTTTGGGAACGGAAACAAGGTTTGCTAAGCGCTATGATGGAAGGGCTGTACTATCAGTACATGCTGGAATGGCTGTGGGCATCAGCATCATTACTGATTTGATTGTGCAGACATTCCCATCCCCATGAACTAATTCACACATGTAAACGTATTGTGAAATG
>JBCJKF010670714.1:0-12306 GCA_039654545.1 Plocamopherus ceylonicus | reverse complement strand
AATTTTGACACTTTGGTTGAACTCAGGATGTCGAACCCAATGCACATAATGGGAAGGAATCTGCCCAAATCTGTTAATCTTCAAAAGGCTCTCAGGGGGCGCCCCTTACCTTAAATGATTTCAACTGAAGTGATACGGCTCTGAAATTTAGACCAGGATTATATGGGATTAAAAAGGATATTATAAGGATAAAATATATTTTCTCTTGACATGTGCCAACACTTTGGAATTTCGTCATACAATCCTCCCCATGCTTGCAAAGAGAATGCTTTAATGTGACTCTAACCCTCATATGCTCTCAAATTCTTTGTTGAGAGGTTTAACGATTGATGTGTCCAGTTGTCATCCTCTGACCTTTTATATAATAATAACACCTTGATTCCTAACTGAGGTGCTTTTTTTTTTTTTCAGTAGACAAATTTTTTTTTTTAGTTTCTTAACACATGTATTATTCTTTTAACAATGCCCAATATCTTACCGAAATATGATCTAGGTTAGTTTGCTTTTCACTTTTTAATGTCACCCTTAAAAAACATATTATTAAATAATGCATGGAATGTATCTTTAAGATGCCTCTTTAAAAAATATGTGACTGCCTGTTCTCTGTTTGCATTGTATTTCATTAATAATGACAATGACTACCTATGTTTGCCCTGTTCTCGCCTTTGAATTGATGAATCTCGTTTTCACATCTCACTTTTGCTTTTCTAATGCTGACTCATTTTTCTTCCTTTTAACAATTGTTATAATTTAATCTCTTTGTTTATGTAACTTATCATACATGTATAATTTTCACTGATTCTTTTTCATTTTACTTAATAGTTTTCACCTTTTCTCTACAGTATTATCAAATGTTTTAGAACAATAAACAGTTGCCCCTAGATCACTAGATTATTAAAACACTGTCTACATGTGCCTTTATATTATTGATTTGATATATGTTCATATTATGATGTTAAAGTTATGTAAGCAATATGATACATTTAAGCGGTCAAACTTCATACATGATAAGGACACAAGTCCTGCAAAATCCATGTCTGCACGCGTACATGGGTGGTGGTGTAGAAAGCTGACAGTCAAAAGGAAGAAGGGCCATTAAAGAGAGACAAGGAGCTAGAGAGATGGGCCGATATCCAAAAGATGAAATTTCCTGATTATTGTTGATTTGTATAAGATAAATTCCGTCCCCAACTAATTCATCCGAATTATCAAGTTTCGCACTATCGAGGCGCAACTGTATATCTCAATGTTTCCAAAGGGTAATTTTTAGGTGACTTTCACATATCTGGTCTCACTATATATGTTTTTGTTTTAGGTTGTTTTTCATTTGTGAAGCTGTAATTTTTTATTTTTTGTTATCATAGTAGGGTAGGCCAATTGTTGAGCATTTTCTTAGTAAATGCATATTTAAGCAACATATGAAATTGTATAACCAGCAATTTTTGTCGTTTTTGTTCATCTCGGGGGTTGTCAGGATTTTTTTTTTCTCATGAAATTTTCTAATGTCATTATACTGTGTGTCTATTCAATACAGCTGGAAGCCTATTGTTGATTATATTGATGCTCAGTATGATGCATACCTGCATGAAGAAATGAAGATCAAGAGGATGCTTCATACCTACCATGATACCCGAGTTCATGCTTGCCTGTATTTCATTGCTCCAACAGGACATTCGTATGTTCTTCGATATTTTCATTAGAATAGACATTAGCATTACATGATCAAACTTTTTCCTCCAAATTTTGAGATTCTACAAAAACAAAAAAAACAAAAAAAAAACTCAACTTAAACAGGTTACTGTTGATTAGATGTCATTATACAAATGTTGGTATATGTTCATTTCTCAATGGCTTGGCATGAATTTTTTAAAATACTATTTAAAGTTAATAAATTCCTTGTGACCCTTTTCATTTTCTGTGTTCATATTGATAATTAAGCTACGTATGCTTGCCCTCCATGATTTATATTAATAGATTTAAATACCTCTTTTAGAAGTGGACGCCATTATAGGAATTGGCTTAAATTATTATTTGTTGACAGTTTCTGTTGATTGTTCTTGACTTTAATTTTTTGGAATATGTGTTATTCTTTAAGCCTTTTAGTTCATGTTCTTTATTCTTTCATGAACTGCTCTTTTCAATGTGTCAGATTGAAAGCCCTCGACCTCGTGACAATGAAAAAATTGGACACCAAGGTCAACATCATCCCAGTGATTGCAAAGGCTGACACTATCACTAAGTCAGAACTTCAGAAGTTCAAGCAAAAGGTATATATGTTTTCCACACATTATGCTTAAAGACCTGCCACCCCAGCCTGGTGAAAAATCCTAACACTAGGGTAAAAAATAGTAGTTTCAGATAAAAAAAATAGTAACACAATGAGCGCCATACGGAAGAAAAGTTTGAAAATATCCTGCCACACTTTTGCATTGTATGCCCTTTAGATATAAGCCTAAATGAAACAGTAAAAAAAAATAAAGGAAAATGAAAGAAAAGTAAATTAAAATAGAAATGTAAAAACCAAAAAAAAAAAAGAAAGAAAATTTCAAAAAGAAAAGAATTGGAATGGGGGTGGGGGTGGTTTAATCAAGAACAGACCATTCCTGACCCATCAAAGTCAAATTCACATTTTACACGTCATGGCCTGTTTAAATCACTCATAGCTAATTTGGTTCTTATTATAAAGCACTCATGAAGATTCACCTCAACTACACAAACAACAAAACCTCCTCCGTCCTAAACAAAATGCATACAAAGTATTAAATAGGAACTATTTTAAAAAGCCCACCAACAGACAAAAGCTAACATAAAAATAAAAACAGCCCAAATATCAAATTAAAAAGCCCCTTCTATCACTATGGCCCAGGGGGCCTCTATCTTTAATTGCATTGGCCTTCCACTTCCAGTATCCATAGACCTCTATCAATGTTTTGCCATTCCATACTTATCATTTCTATGACAGACTGAAATAGAATATCTGGGTATCTCTTTTAATGAAGCCATTTCCATTTGAATCCAGATAAGATTTCACAACTGTTCAGTATGTTTCCATCATTTATATATAAAAAAAAACAACAAAGAAAAAGACATATATCCAGCTATATGGGCAAAATGGAAAAAAGTTAAACCATGCTCAACCTGACACATCAGCTTATGGTAGTCAAATTGTTAATACCTGTATTCTTTGAGACACCAAATCCACAATTTATTTTCCTCACTTTGAAATAGCATATCAAATTGAAAAGCAGCACTAATTTTCAGTAAAGGCTTCAGCTTCAGGTAAATCTAGATTTAGGTCTCTTCCTACAAGTATGCCACTGATAATGCTATACCTGTTGGCTGGGGTTTTGGATCCCAGACCTTTAATATACCTATTTTTACAAGTGTTCAGATTAGCACTAGCATCTACTTTGATCCATCGGCTCATGCAAGGAGCTGTGCAGTTATAAAACATTAACTGTTTTGTCCAATTTACCACATCGCTATCGTATAGCGACCCCGAAGTCCAATGACCCGTACTAAAATATATGTCGTAAACTTTTGACCACGGAAAGTCCATCGTATGATGTCATTTGCCGTATCGCACACATGTTCAGTCTTCCACCGCCTTTTCCATCTACATTTAGAGTCAAGTCATCTCTAGGATAAATTAGATCTAATTCTATGTGGAACCCTTTGAAGCCGTGTAGAAATTACACATTGATTTAACTCTGACTACCCAGAGTCGATAGACCGTCATGAGCACGGCCATATATCCGCATGAGCACGATTTAGACTTTTGACCACAATTCGCCCGTAGATCGTGATGAGCACAAACATGCTCATCCAGGTATATGGGCGAATTATAGTCAAAGAGTTTAATCATGTCCATGCCGATATATTGGCTTTAACTTTAAGGAGTCAAAGAGTGTTTTTTCGTGTTTTTATACATGTTGATTTTTTGTCTTTCTTTATAGCTCATGTCTGAATTGGTGTCCAATGGTGTGCATATTTACCAGTTTCCCACTGATGATGAAACTGTTGCAGAGTCCAATAATAATATGAATGTAAGAATTTATTTCATTACACAAGTGAAGGGTGATTTTTTTTTTTTTTTTTTCTTTTCCTGACATTTCATTTTTAAAGAATATTTCTTTCCATTCAAATATTCATTGATCAAAGACATGGTGGGTTTTTAATTTAGTGAATTGATTTATATTTTTGTATATGCCAAAGAAAAACAGAGCAACCCCCAAGGAAATGCCCATTTTGATTGCAGGTTTACTGCAACTTTTTATTAGGGGATTGTACCATCCAATCTAATTGAAAGGTGTTACTGCATGTCATTTTTGTTTCAAACATTTTCATTTCCTTTTTATTAAAGACCACAATTTGTCATAACATGAGAGTTTATTCCATATTTAATGTATTATTGAATATTATTCACTGAATATGACCCTGTTTGGCTTTGCTTGGTTCAGTATTGCAGTGTTGCACATTTTTATCTTGCCTCAGGATATATGCACTGACTTCATTAAGAAAATCAGGATTTTAAGATCATTAACAAACCAAAGCAAAGAATTTTCAATTTTTCATCCTTTATACATTATCTGCTTTCTGTTTTGCCAGCAACATCTTCCTTTTGCTGTTGTTGGCAGCAATGATGAAGTGAAAATCGGCAATAAACTGGTCAAAGCTCGTCAATACCCATGGGGCACTGTCCAGGGTAGGTCAAATAATTTGTATGTTTGATTTTAGTAGTAAAGAAGGATGAGACACTTTCAGCTTTCTCATTTTGTTGTGATTTTGGGTAGATGTATTGATTTATTGTTTGGTTATTTATGATTGGTTAAATGTAATGTCTGGATCATTTGCTTTTCTGGGATTTCTTTTTGCACCTTCACACATTTTTATTTTTAGGAAATTTTATTAATTTGTTTTTCTTGTTTTTCAGTTGAAAATGAAAACCACTGTGACTTTGTCAAACTACGTGAGATGCTCATCCGCACCAACATGGAGGACTTGAGGGAAGTCACCCATTCCAAACACTTTGAGCTTTACAGACGTCACCGCCTTGAGGAGATGGGCTTCTCAGACTCTGAAGCAAAGAGGTTGGTTTTGTTTTTGTTTTTTGTTTTGATTTTTGTATTATATGCAGAAGACTTTCATACTGTTACAACTGTACAATGTAAAATTATGATGGAGTTGATTTAACGCCAATGTTTAATATTATTTAAGGGTATCTGTGGAGGGGAAAGGACTGAAGTCTACCCAAATCTGCTGAAACGCATTCAGTTCAGTAATTCAACCAATTACAGCTCATCCTGTTTTAATGAACCTGGTATGGAATATTAATTTATTTCTTTTTCTATTTGTGAATTTATTTAGCTTGTCTGAAACCTATGAGGAAAAACGCCAAGAACACATCACCACACTTCAGAAGAAAGAAGATGAGATGAGACAAACATTTGTCATTAGAGTAAAGGAGAAAGAGGCTGAACTGAAGGATGCAGAGAAAGAGGTATAAATATTTTTAAGCTCGCTTTCTCAAAGAATTGTGATAAATTAAAACTATTGAGAAACTTCCATCTGTCACTTTGTTCATGTAGCGAAAGAAGAGGGAACAAAGGAAACAAGATGTTTTTAGGGGATTTTTATTAGGACAGTCACTTTTTCTGCATATATGTCTTCATTGTCCCCCATAAGTGGTCCAACTTTTTACACCTTTGTCCAGTGTTTGTTGTCACTTCTTTTGCTGATTATATGCTCAGTCATGATAATATACTTCAGTAGTACTAGTGTCTGTTAAATGGATTAAGAATTGTCATGAATTGTGCAACAAAGTGCAAACACTTTGATGTCACTGTTTTCACTCATTTAAGCACATTTCTCTGTTTTCATTCCAGCTTCACAATCGCTTTGATGCCCTGAAGAAGCAGCATGCCGAGGAGAAAAAGAAATTGGAAGAGAGCAGGAAGAAGCTAGAGGATGAAATGAATTTGTTTAGTCAACAAAAGGCCCAAGTTCAGGCCCACACCTCCACCATGGGGAAGAAGAAGAAGTAGATTGGGTCGGCGCCATAACTGCCTTAATGTCATGGAGGGAATGGACATCCACGGGAGCAGCCTCTCAAATATAAAGTGTGTCCTTAAAATTTGATTTTGATGCGGAAATGATATTAAAATTAACAGGAAGGCCAACATTTTCCATTATCAACTATATACAACTACTGATTTTATATCGCCCCATTGTGTATAACGTAACCCATTGTGTATAATTAATTATTTACACATCTGGCTAGGAGGGACTATCCAAGACCAGTCGAATTAATTGTTGGTTATCACTGTTCTGGACAGTATTAATTTCAGGTAGGGATTGTCTATCTCTTTTCGAAATCGCTTTTTCATATCATCACTTTTATGAGATTTCATAATGAAATATCAGGTCCATTTAAAAAAAAAGGAGGGAGGGGGGTAGGGAAGGGAGCGAAGGTGGTAGGTACACTTCATTTCAACTTGCGAGAAAAATGTCATTTTTGTAACTTGTACTTTGTTTCAATGTTTCAGTAGAAATTTTTATATTAAACTAATTCTTAATTGTCCATTGCCAAAGATAATGTTTGCAGTCTAATCTTGGTTTGTTTGTTGTTGTTTTTTTTTGTTGTTTTTTTTTGTTTTTTTTTAGTCTTTTGTTTGTTTATTTATATATATATACATATACCTGTGTATTGGGACCACACATTATCGGACGCTTGGCTAACAGTAACTAAAGATTTGAACGGTGCATCTTTAAAATCAAACATAGAGCTTCCTTTTTGTGTCCATACAGGCCATGGGTTGTATTGACCTCTTGCCATTTATACTGCTAATCTTTGCATTTCAATCCCCTTGCTCCTCATGAGTACTTCAGTTGTACTGTTTTGCCGAAAGGGAAGTGTCCGTCAGACTTGTTATGAGAAAATGAAAATATTTCTGCATTTTTCATTGTCATATACAAAATTGTATTTGGGGACTGCATATTTTTCTTTCTAAAAACTGAAGAATGGTTGCTTTTTTTTATCATGAAGTGTATCCGTTGTTTTTCCTGCACAGTGCTAATCTCGTACTAATACTCATCATATCAGCATGGTTAGTCTTTGCCACCCATAGGAATAATAATGTGCTTTAAGTATTTTTTGTGGATTGTCTCCCTTGTCTGCAGTGGTGGACAGTTAAATAACTGGATGGGTTTCTTTTTTCCAAGGCAGAGGTTTGGGCTCTCACTAGGCTAGGCTAGCTGGGAAGTGTGGACCTTAAATTTTTAGTTGTTTGTCGTTGACATGTCTGCCATAACTATAACAATAGCAATTTCTTATTTGGTGAGAGAGAAAATCTATTTGGAAATTTTAAAGTGTGCCTTGAATTCAAAGTAAGTTTTTAACGTGAACAGTTTTTGATTGCATGGTCATTTCTTGGTATTTCTCATAAAAAGATGTGTTGTACTTTTTCGCCAACACTGGGAAAAATCCCAAGATTTTGGACTTTTAATGCCATTTTAAATAAATTTGTTAGTTGAAAACCTACACACATTGTGTAAATGGGGATAGCTGTAAGTGAATACGAAATGAAGATAGCAAATGCTTACTTTTCTTCCAAGCATCTTTTTATCAGAAAAATCATTAGTTACGCTGAAGAATTGTTAAATGCTGAACCTATTAGGTCTTGACCTAGTTGGTTGGTTAATATAAAAATAAGCTCAATAGTGCTGAATCTTATTGAAAATGTCGTCAACTTTTTTGTCGTATCAGAATCTTCAGAATTTTGAGGAAATTACAGCTGTGAATTGGAGATATGATTAGTGGTTGTTTTGGTGTCATATGTGTGTCCTTTAAAGAGATGAGTTTTCATTATAGATGCAGTTTTATGTAAAATGTCTTTAAAGAATCTGTCCCATCACAGCTAACCATCCTGTGTTGTATGCATTTTAATATTTGTGCAATATTTATTTTTGTATCACTCTTAACCTGTTTAGAGGTTTGCATTTTGCATGCATTTCATTTTTGTGACTTATTTACCTAAGTGTGTATATTATCTACATTATGGTTACCTTTTTTTTATTTTGTTTTCGTTATCTTTTCCCTGTAAGTGTATTTTCCTTTCTTGGTGTCCATGTTTCTTTTTTTATTCATTGTTTCATATTTTCTCTTCCACTTTTCTTCTGTAGCAGAGACTGGCCCTTCCAAAGCCAGCAAACGTGTTCTTTTTTCAGGCCATGTCAAGGTTTTTCATTCCTCTTCATCAAAACATAGATTCTACTTTCTCTAGACTTCTAGACAATGACCATTCATGGACCTTTCATCATAAGACGACATAAGGCCTTCCCTGTAGATGGACAGTTGATGTGCAAGAGTCATATTGATTGATGGATATTGATTTTTAATTAATAGACATCCATGGCATGCTTGCTGCAAATGAAGTATTTTGTGGAGATGACATGTCATTCTTGTCCCTATTTTAAATTTTAAGTGAGAAATGTAAGAAAACCACAGACATGGCTAGCTACTCTCCTAATAATATTTGCACCTTATTGTTCTTCATAAGTTGGATTTTGTTAGTAATGTTAGTTTTGCTTTGGTATCGTATTGTGTTGATTGTTTTTTGGGGGGGTTTTGTTGATTTGGTTTTATTGTTACTTTTTTGTTGTTTTTGTTTTGTATTTTTGTTTTTGTTATCATAACCCCATTATGGCAGAAGAAATTTGGTTGAGTATAGATGCCATGCTTGTATATGATTCATGCTGTATGTTGTATGTTACTTTTGTTCTTATGTAAAAATCAAAACAGATGTGCAACCCTTTTCTATTAATAACTACAGCAACTTTATTTCATCAAAGGAAAGCTTTGTATCTTGCATTTTCATCGTAAAATGAAAAGCATGAATTGTTAAGCGTTATTTAGAGATCTGAACAAAAATTCCGCCCATTCAGGTGAGAAAAACACCCACTGAAAAAAAATCTCATGCAGAAAATGTTTCATCATAATGCAAATCTCTGAGGTAAAGATGATGCTGACTGACTGTTATAATTTTATTGTTTGTGTAAATCTACACTTTTCTGTTTTTACTTTATCATCCATTATTATAATGTTACCATTATTCTCAGTGTCATTGGTATGCCCTTTTGTCATCAACCGTATTGCATGCTCATATAACATTAAACATTTAAGTACATAAAAGTTGATGGATTCTTGTGTTCTTTTTTTTTATTATGCATAAGTATGAATGCTGTCCCTTTTTTTGTCAGTTCCTTTTAGCTGCCTTCAACACACCATTTGTATAATTTGTATCCCCATGAAATCTGATATTGATCATCTCAAGAAGTACAATTATTGATAATGATAATGGATTCTATGTGATGTAATGTCTATCTTCATTTAAAATACATGAATTCTCAAACAACACAACCAAGTTTCTTCTGAATATGGCATTGGTATTTAGTCACAATCACCCAAACAATACAGAAATATACCTATGCCTACGATTCATTATATCTTCAAGATAGATCACTCTTTGAATACACAACATTGCAATATGTGTGCTTCTTGAATTCAGTATGGTTGGATATTTGACACCAAGAATGCAATTTATTTAGAACAATAGAAATAGTTGCCAGATACATGTGTTAAATAGTTAATATATATTACGATAGTATAAGTCAATGGAAACCGTAGATGAATCATATAAATGAAGTTCAATCAAATATTTGAAGTATATCTCTTTATTAATAATATAGTATGTACTGATTTGCAATAAATTTACATGTAGGTATCTGTATTTGAAGAATCTGGAATTGATTGTCAAAAATACTTTGCAAAACAACTGTTTTGTTTTGACTGAGTTTGAGTTGTTTGGAAAAAAAGTAATAATAAAATTAATTATTTTACATACCATGTGTTTATGTACAACTCAAACATGCAATGGCCTATTAATACGTAAATTACATGTACATGTACATCTTTTCAGATTGGATGAAGTAGGGAAAAGCCAGTTCTTGTTGAAAGTAAAGCAAAGTAGAAATTGTAGAATATCACAGTCACAGCAAGCAATGTACAAATTGAAAAATAGTGAATAATGCACTAAGTATGCACGTTAAAATTAGAGAATAAAAGTACATTTTCATTCTTAAGCAAAAAGAACCAAAGAAAACCAGAGCGTCATGAAAAAGGCCAGGAGGGAGGTTGACGTTATGATCAATAATATCATAATAGTACATTCGGCTCCACTTGTAGCGAAGTCGGTTGTAATGAATTTTGGATGTACCAATCTTTTTTTCCTGGAACGCGCACCACCGATTTAATACATGTACTGTATGTACGAACTCTTCCAACGGCTTTACTGACCTGATATCGCGATCTTTTTTTTTTTTTTGGGCCATGCATTTATTATTGGACAAAAAGGAATTCTGCTTGGGTCTCTCCTAGAAATGTAGTTGCTCGTTTCAGATGGGGAATACGATTTTTTAAAATCATTTGTGCTGATGTCGTTGTATCACCCATTAAAAAAGATATTGGAATTGAAAATTAACAACGCTTAGCCCGGTGACGTCATCATCAGCCAGCGACGCCTTGTGCGAATGTGAGTCTCGTCCCCTTGAAGGATAGAATGCAACATGGGACACTTTAATCAGGCTGTCTTCCAAAAGCTGGATGCAAGTTAGAGTTACGATACATTTGTATTTTGTTTGCCCAACAAGTCCCCTTCTTTCATTTAGAATTGAGGCCCCTAAAGTCAAAAAGCAAAACAAAACAAAAAATGCCCCATAGGCCTCCTCGGCTTTTGTCTTTCATTAATTTTGTTGGCTTCAGCTTCAAACCTTAGCAATACATCATGTACATGTATCTTCGGCTTTATATGATCTGGTGGAAGCAGCTGACGCGTCCCAGTCCAAGCCACCCTATCTATCTAGATAGGAAGACTCAGGTCCCAGTCCTTCGACGAAGATTCGAAAGACTCATAAGTCAAGTTGGTGTTTTTCTCTTACTCATACATGTACTCATACAAAATGCTTAAACAATTATGAACTGTAACTATTTTGAATTATACATGTACACTGACGGCTTAAAAAATAAAAATGAAAAAGCGAACATGATTTTCGGAATCAACCATTATTTCTGTAATACATGAAGTCAAAACGAAGTCGATTATTAGATCTATCCACACACAAACCCCCCAACAAAAACAAGAACATATAATACAAACAAAATTGCATGTATTTTCTCTACTCATTTTTTCTCAACTCGATTCCTTTCGTTGTTGTTATTGTTTTGTTTTGTTTTTAATGGCTGCATTGAATTCATGTTTATTACTATTATGTTATAGTAGACGAATAATGATGGATGTTGGGAATGTCAATGTTAATGTAATGTAAAGTGACACGCACAAAAAAAAAGTGACAAAAATTTGTTGTATTCGCCATCAAATAAAAATCTCTCTTCTTGAGACAATACGACGAGTCTGATTCTGACTCGAAAAGCTCGTCTGAAACATAATACAAAAAGGAGAAAAATGTATCCGTGATGGACGATAACATTCTTATCTTATTAGTCTTTTCATTCCATTTGTCAAATCGATTCAGTAACAAGTATTAGTACTATACTATTAGTCTAGTCTAGTCTTCAGAATAGCTGACAAACTCAAATAGGTCGAACTGAGTATTATTGTCAACGAACCGAAATGATGATTTTTTTTTTTTTTACTCTATTATTTTGATGTCAATGTTGTAGTTTTACATTTCTGCTAGAAACCCTCTACATCTTTATTGTATACACTGTATTATATTGGTTGGGAGGTTATTCCCACAATCAGAAGGTATCAGGGGAAGATGAAGTCCGTGGAAATGTTTGAGCACAGGATCTTTTGTGACTTTTTTCCGATTGAATTCCTCTAGTGGCCATATTGCTTGTCCATTAAGTGTTCTGCCGGGAATCACTATCATTCATGCGTTCTACGTCATCGTCTTAGGGGTGGCACTGCGAGCAGCCTTTGAAAGAGGTTGATAGGCTAGCGCTATCCGGCGTTTTCAGCTAAATCACTGGTACTTGCAAATTGTTGAAGGAATGGAGGAAAATCCCCTGAGACTGGGGCTACACCATTGCCATTGCAACACTCTCTCCCTGATGGTTATAATGATGATAGAAGGTGAAAGGTTAACACGGTATGTCACCATACATGTATTTTAGATTTATTAAGAGAGAGCGGAGGGAGAGAGAGGAGGGGAGAGAAAGAGACAGGGGGGGGGGGAGTGAGAAAGAGACAGGGGGTACTACTACTACTACTACTACTACTACTAATA
>JBCJKF010670603.1:0-12310 GCA_039654545.1 Plocamopherus ceylonicus | reverse complement strand
AAAAAAATGTTATCCATTAAGGGTGGATGAAAGCATTTAAAATCATAGAAAGGTACATAAAGAAAATGACCCCCCCCCCCCCCTCCCCTTCCCACATTTAATGTCATTACATTATTAATTTTTTTTCTTCTCTCTTGGAATGTATTGATTATCTCTCAACTTAGTTATAAACTTTGATTTTTTCATCAGCAACGCCTAAGAAGGCAGATGCTTTTGGAGATCTTCTTGGCAACATGGGCATGGCCCCAGCAATGCCTCCCATTCCTGCAGCCAGTCAGCCGGTTGAAGAACCTGTAATAGATGAGCAAGGTCAATATATGTTTTTTTTATCTGTTTTCTTCCATGCAAAAATATATAAGTTTATTTTCAAAAGTCCTTCACATTATCTCTCGGCATATAAATCTAAAAAAAAAAAAATGGAAAACAAAAAGAAGGAAAAAAAAAATTAAGGGAGTGTTGTTTCATCTGCTTTATACATGTAGTCGATTTAGCACCTAGTACCTTTTGAATAATTTTACATATTAATGATTACATAGTTCCTTGAGGCCTATAATGTTATTTTAAATGGCATCATGTGACAGTCTCCATGATGGCTCTACAGGTCATCAAAGTCATGTGTTGTTTTTAGGTTTGTTTTTTTTTTTTTAGGAATGATTGCTGATCATTCTATAAATCAGTGATAGTGTAGTTGTTGGGTAGATGTTAGAAATCACTTGTTTTAGACAAATGAAGCATAATGGAATCACAGAAGATCAATGCAATGAAAGGTAGAGAATCTTTGATGATTATTATTTGCATTATCATTGTTGTTATTATTATTATTACTATTGTTATTGTTATTATTATTATTATTATTATTATTTATCATTATTACTTGTGCTGGTGCAGTTTCTTCTCTGACTTATTCTTTATGTACAATTTTTAATTGATTTATAGAGCTTTTGTATGGTGTATGGTTGTCCATCCTATCCTAGGCCTAACAAGGTCATGAATAAGGCGATTTGTAAAATTGAAATGTTCAATAGACCTTAATCTTAATTGAAGAGTAAATAGTACTTAAACATATTTCTCTCCGCTTTTCTGTTAAATGCTCTCAGCCCCAAGTGGCCTTTTCCTTTGTTCCTTCTTGAGAGTACTTGATATCTACCTCCTAGGAACTGTCCATCTTTATAGGCACCTTGCCACTTCAATGTCGCATTCCAAGATCAGTGCAGTTTTATGAATTGTGATGTTGATTTGGTGCAGGTGATAAGAGATAAAAATGAAGCTCTGTGTGTAAAATTGGCTTACTTAAAGGTCTAACCTTTCATAGTCTTCTTTTGCTGAATCTGTGAATTTGGTTTTGTTTCCTATGGTTTCATCCTTAAAGAGTTTTATTTGTTTTGCTTTTTTAATGTTGCAGTTACGTTTGAAGATAAGCGTAAAGAGAACTTTGATAAGGGACAGGCTGAACTTGAAAGGCGCAGAGCAATCCTTAGAGAGCAACAGCAACAAGAGGCAAATGCCAGGCTTGAAAAGGAAAGACAGGAAGCAGAGAAGAGAGAAAGACAAAGGTTTTTATAAAGTTCAATTATCAGTTTCATGCATAGTTTTTCCCTGTATGGTTATGGGCACAATATCAGTGTACCATAAAGAAGTTTTATTTTTTAACTCTACACATTGCGGCGGATGTTTCAAGATTTTTTTTTCGAATCTGGGGTGGGGTATAAATTGGTATAATTGCTGTAAATTCAGTGAAAAAGATGAGATCATTAGTCGTCTGTACTGTAATTATACTGGCATATTTGATGTCATTTGAATTGTCTTTTATTAGATTAGATACCACTGTATACTATTTTATTGATTACAAATGAGATGTCTATGCCTAAATTAGAAATTTAAAAAAAAATCATGAAAATGGCAAGTTGATCACATGGTTACCTTTTGGGAACGACTGCAAACTTGGATTTCAATCATAATTTTTGTGCATTTTCAAAATGCAAAAGTTTCTTCTTTTTTTTTTTCAATTTTTGAACGTATAGAACAGAACTATTTAATTACTTTTCTTGGTTCAGATGCATTTAGGGGAAGGATGGCACCTGGGTTCATTTTCTTTATGTACCTTTCTATGATTTTAAATGCTTTCATCCACCATCAATGGATAATATTTTTTGAAATGAAAGAATGAAGGTAATTTGCGTTTTGTCTTTACACTTCTGCTTAAATGCTGAGATTTGTTTGCCTTTTCCATAGACAAGAGGCTGAGAATAGGAGACAGGCTGAATTACAAAGGCAGCTTGAAAGACAGCGAGAGAAGGAGAGAGAGATTGAAGATCAGAGGCGGAAAATGGTGGAACAGAGAGAGGTATCAGCTATTTTTTAATACAACTTCCTTTACTGAAGATCATACTTTGCCCATGTTTTTTCTTTCTTTTTATAATTTGTTTTTTACAAGATTCCGATGCAAAGCTTACCTAAGGTCCTCTATATTCAGAGGCATGGCTAGCATTTAAACTTCATGAGCTCTGTTAAATTAGAGGCATTGTGTACAGATGATTTAGTATTGTCAATGCTCTCTTCATGCAAGATATTTTGTTCACATTTTTCTTCTTCCTCTTCTTCTTTTTTTTTTTAATAGCCTTTTTTCTCAACCCATTCCCTTTTCTATCATCTGTGTTTATATATTCAGCTTTTTTAAATGTTATAAAATTAACAATTTGTTTTAGGCTGCTAGAAGAGAATTAGAAAGGAGTCGACAAATGGATTGGGAAAAACAAAGAAAAGAACAGCTCTATGTGGAAAAACAGAAAGAGTATGAACAGCTTAGCACCATGAAGACTCAAATGGCCAGTTTGAAGGCAGAATTAGAAACACTGGTATGTATGCCATTCGTAACTTTTCAAACATACAGTGGAGTCCGCTTAAGATAAACACCGCTTAAGATAAATTTTTGGTTAATATAAACTTTTTCATTGGACCCAATTTTTTTCTCTCTTTGCCATTATTAGCGAAAGTACGGTTAATATAAACTATAATAAACGCCGTCGACCCGCGGTCCGCTTAAGATAAACTCTACAACTACAAAAATGTTCTACAGGCATACATCCGTAACGTGGTTGTCCACTTCATGCTCTGCGATATGAGCCAGATTGTACCTTGCAGTTGTAGTTGAAGGCCTATTGTAGATTTTTGTACGATGTTATGACCTCTGAAGACGCTAAGCTAACACCCCTGCTGAAGGCAGCCTACTTAGTATATTATATGTGTGTGTATAGGTGTGTGTGCGTGAGCATGTGTGTGTCTGTGTGTTTGTGTGATTTTTAGCTTTAATTTTCATTGAAATGGTTAAGATAAACCTCGTTTAAGATAAACTGCTGGATCAGCCCCCAAGCAGTTTATCTTAAACGGACTCCACTGTATTATGTTGTCACATTATGATCACTTCAACTGTCCTGTTCCTGATCCTAGACATTCTATTTGGAGGTGTCATAGTCCCCTCAAATCTCATTTTAAAGATTCCTCCACAAATCTCAAAGAATTTGGACGTACGCTAAAAAACTGCATAGTGTGTGGCCAGCTTTATCCTGACACACAGTAAATTTTCTTAATGGATTTCAATACTTGATATATCTTAGCTATATTCGTTTTTACTTCTTGATATAAAAGAAAACCCAAAACAAAATAGGAAATATGTGTAATGTATGATAATTATATGATATCCCTTTAGGACGGCAAGAAAACAGAGCTTACTTTGAAGATTTCACAAGTTCAGGCGGGAGTAACAGATTTCACAACAAGTATTGACAAAATGAGAGTGTCAAGAGACAGAACTCTTGCAGACATTGACGTTTTTGACAGGCAGTCGAAGGTAGGTGAATTTTTTTTCTTTTTTTTTTCTTTTTTTTTGCAAGGGTCGGGGGGAGGGGGGGAGGGGGAGGATAGGGGGTATTTGTTTTGTTGTGTGTGGGTGTCTTTTTCATCTTTTTTCTTCTAATTTATGTTTTATTTTTTGTAATTTATTTTTCATGTTATTTTTGTTTGTTTCAGGAGCTGGATAAGAAATTGAGTCTTCTTGGAAAAGAGAAGGATGCTTTAAATGTTCAAGTTCAGACTGCTCAAGATTCTCCACTGTGTAAGTGGTTTCCTTTTATCCGTAATGGTTTGTCATCTAAATAAAATAAAAAAAATCTTTCTTATTTTAAGGCGCATGACAGTAAACATTTGAAACTTTGATAATAACCACGTTGTAAAGATTTTTTAAAAATTTACTTAATTCTATCATGAAAACCTTCTGTTTATATCATATTTTGATTGTTTGGGCATTTTCCCTCACCATAAGTCATTGCCATGTTGAATTTTTTATTATTTTTTTTTCATGTAAATAAGCTGATGCCCATAGGACTGTCATGCACAGTGTAGAGTTGAAAAAGACCAGTATTCAGCGATTAAAAAAAGAAGTTGAACAACTGGAAAGTGACACAGAAGCGCGTCTTGGGGAAATTGACTGTAACAATGCCGAGTTAAAGGTGAGTGTTCATTGCGTCGTGTGAGTTTTTATTGAATTGCTTGATTCAACAAAACCTACCAGAAATGGACAGTTTAGAACTAACATGATCGTATATTTGAGAAATATGTTAACAGTAGAATAAAAGTTCTAAGGATGAAGATATTGTTAGACAGAAACATTTATTCCTAGGGTTGAACAAGGCAATGTCACTGTCGATGGGACATTCCTTTCAGGGCTACTAGTCTTATCACTTTTTTAGACTGGCGATGTTGACACATTGAAATAGCTGTTTACTCTCTCTCTCTCTTACAGAATTTACAAGACCAATTAGCGAAACTGCAAGTTGAACTTCCTCAGCTACAGAGACAGCAAGAAGAACGAAAGGCCCAGCAACAGAAAACTGCGGCCGAACTGCAACAGAAACAAAAGCAAGAAAAAGAAAGGCAGGAGAAGCTGAAGCGTGAAGTTGAGCAGCAGCAAAAGTGAGAATTTAAGAATGTTTCCAATATGTTTAAATTATTCGATTCATTCAGGACTCTTGTAAAACTTAGTAATTACAAGAGAGTCACTTTCGGTACTTAAGTTTTGTTTTTACAGAAATAGTACCTTACCTTGTACCTTGTACAGCATCATCAGGAGTTGATGGTCGATGCAGTACTGTTTACAACTTTCTTCTATTCCCCTCTATTTCTACTCTTTAAAATCACCTTGTGTATCTTCATCTCTGTGGCGTTGGAAAGGTTGGAGATGTAGGATACAGATGGCCTTCCTTTTTTCCTTCTTCCCTCGATTCTTGGGAAGACTTGCCATCAGATCTGCTTTGCTGTATCTTGTCATGTGACTGAAATATTTCAGTTTTCTTTTGTTGATTTCTTTTATTATTTGTATTATGCCAAGTTCTTTTAGGACCCTTTCATTTGTTTCACGTTTCCAGAAATAGTTGAAGGTAAAAAAAAAGAAAGCCCCTTTTCTGATCCTTTTTGGAATTCTTTTTGCTTTTTATATGGTAAACATGTATAAAAAAATACAGTTATGTATATGGTAAACGAGTTAAAGAATGACAATACAACAAGTTAAGGACAAGGAGTATAAGGACTAACTAGGTATATTATAGATTTGATCATAAACGAAGTATAGGCCTAATGATTAGCCAGGTATAATTATGGCAATAAATTAGGTACAACTATGATGATAAACCAGGTCCAAATATGCTAATCCACGTACGAGTCTGTTGATAGAGGTATGGTGATAAACTTAGTACAGGTATGATGAAAAACTGAGTACATGTATGATGATATACCAAATTATGTTATGATGATGAATTAGGTTAATTCATGGTAAAAATTCAAACCAGGTGCAGATATGATAATAAATCAAATACAGTTGGTTGTGCTAATCAATCATGTCATTATGATGATAAACGTATAGTGCAATATAATAAGTCAAGAGCACATAATGATGAATGGGTACATGTATGAGGATGAAATAGATTCAGGTCATCTTATGATGAAATCTTCATATTGATATGTCCTCTACCATTTATTTTTTATTATTTTCATGTTACAGGTTAACAGAAAAGAAGACCCAGAATATCAATTCTGCAAGCTGTAAGTGAAATTTTCTTTTAAACACCCAAATGTGTGGTGTTGGCACGAGAAAATCATATCATATGGATCAATTTTTTTTTCAAAATTATGATTCATACTAATCTTCATTGTGCACAGTGTTCTGAGTATTTTGCTCAGCATTTCCTATAATTATCTGCTATATGAGCTGAGGTATGGTATTTTAAAGTTTGTAGGGAAGAGAATGAAGAGTTTGAGGAAATAGCTTTTAAAAGTTACAAAATGTAGAAATAAACATATTTGATGGTTGATTTCTCAAAACAAAAAAAATCTTGTTCAAGTTAATAGAAAACATTAAGAATATGAATGTGTCTTAATCTAAAAAAAAAAGAAATAAAATCTAGGCTCTAAACTTCATTCAGTCATCTCTGGTCTGCTGTAACTTCTTGCTGTTCTTCCTGTGCGGCCACACATTTTTATCAATAATATTCAGCTGTTTTTTTCTGTTATTTTTTTCATATCTCAGAGTGTAGGTCAGTATGTAATGTGAAAATGTTCCTGCATAAACATAGTGAGTTGCCACTAATTTCTTTAAAAGAATGTGTCTTTTTCCTTTGTTGTAAAGTTGATATGCTCAAATGGAGTTATTTCTTTTCTCCATCAGAACAGCATTATTTAGTTTTTAGAACGATGCATGTTGTCTATCATTTTCTTTTTTTTTTTTCTTCTTTACTTGCTTTCAGCGGAACCAAATTGGTTTGATTTCAATAGCAAGGATGCAGCAGGCTCTGTGTCAGTAGGTGGATCAAGCTCCACTTCAGGATGGGACAGTGTTTTCTCAGGGGCCGATGCTGGCAACACTTCCTCTGCCGCCTGGGGTGGAAGTTCCACTACTGCTACCACCGGTAGGCCTACAGCATGACTGGAAATAAATATCTATTCAGTAGTCTACCTAAGAACATGCCAACTCCCCTCCCTCCCTGGGAATTTCCAAAATCTGTGCTGTTATGCAAATACCCAACAAGCTCCAAAACTGAAAAAAAAGAAAAAAGGGTGGGGTTGATGTAAGTTCTGAATCGCCCCTTCTCTCTATCTTCATTCCCTCCATATTTGTCTCACCGAGCCCCCTCTTTCCCTGCCTGTATTTGTCTTTCTGTGTCTTTGAGTCTCTTCCTCCTCCTCCTCCTCCTCCTTTCCCCCAAATCATTCTGACTATAAAGGCCGTTAAAAAAATATATTTGTATTCAGGCCCATTGAAATGGTGCATATTCCATGCTTAAACACCATTCAGCACCTGGGGTGTGTCATTTCCCCCACCTCCCTAGTCCTTTGTGCAGAGTTGTCATTATTCAGGAAATTTCCTGAATCTAGGCAATGAAATTTGATCGGCACTTAGTTGTGCAGAGTTGTCATTATTCAGGAAATTTCCTGAATCTAGGCAATGAAATTTGATCGGCACTTAGATTTAGCTTTACTTAATATGTATTATGTTTCGTTTTAAAGCCAGGAGGGGCCCAATTTTGGCCCATAAAAAGTGACCAGAATTAGTTTTCGGCTGGGTATATTTGAAAAGTTCAGGAAATGAAAATGTCAGGAACTGGCAACCTTGTTTGTGGTCTACTAAATTCAGTCTGCCTCAGATGTGACTTTTAATGCATATGGATGTCATCTTTTTAAATCGATAATAACTTTTGGCCTTTCTCTTTGCTCTTCTTCAGGAGGAACTCAAAGAAAAACGAAATATCGTGCTCTGTATGAATTTGTTGCAACACGTGAAGATGAACTATCTTTTACTGCAGGCCAGGAAGTTATGGTAAGTTGTTTTTATTATGTTTTTGTTTTTAAAGAGTTTGATGGCCAAAGCAGTTGTCTGTAGCATTTTTTTGAGATAAGAGAATGTGTTGATTAATCAGTCAAAATCATTTACTCACTTAGTAAAACTAGTCAAACTTTTCCAAGGTTTGTCTTAAGTACTTTTGTGTGTAATGATATCTCTCTTCCAAATTCAGTTGCAGTTGTTTGGAGTCGAACAGTGTGTCTGGAACTACTTTTCCTTCTGTTAACACACAATAGTTGTGTATTAATAGGAATGGCTTTTCCATGTCACCGTTCATGCTTTTTTTTAGGTTTATTGTTATGCTTGTATGGTATGTTGAGAATGATTGTGTTGAAATTGTTTCATGGGAGGGTTTGGGAAAAAAGATGATATTTTGGTACGATATAATAAATGTAATTCTTTAATGAAAGACACTCTGTTTAACTGAAATCTTTACATGTGATTCTTCATCTCTCAATGCGCATTGTTGTGGCATGTCCACCGTGTGGATTCCTGGAACTTTTCCAACAGAGGATAAGAGAGAATAGGCCCAATGCAGGTTCCTTTAGCTATCATAGCCGCCCCCTGGGTAGGCAAGCCAAGCATCTTGTAAAAGGCGACTAAGTATAAGCCGCTTTTTTTCTTGTTTCGACTTCTATTCAGCTGGTCTTTCCTGCTTCTATCCATCATCCCAGTTCTTCTTTCCTCCTCTTTCTCCTTCCAAGTTTATCTCCCTATGAGAACCATATCTCTCAAACAAACAAGTCGTCTTGTGTCTGTGTCCCAGGTTCTAGAGGACGAGGTAGTTCCTGGCATGGAGGACTGGCACAAGGGCCAACTCAATGAAGCCATTGGCTGGTTTCCCAAAGCCTACGTTGAGAAGGTGGAAGAACAGTCATCTAGTCTGTTTGGGTAAGGTCTTTTTCTTATATTTTGCACTTTGCCCGCTTCCTATTCCTTCTCCTCGTCCTTCCTCTTCACCCCCCCCCCATGCCTTCACTTTCTTTTTCTTCTTCTTCTTGAGGGTGAGAAATTATATGAACTGTATTCCTCATTTAATATTGAAAATGCAAGTGTTTGTAGAATGTCCTGCTCTTTTGATATCATTAAAAATTTAGTTTCTCCTTTTGTGTGTTGTTGTTGATGTTTTCTCATCGTCCTCCTCATCATCATTATCATCATCATCCTTATATAAGAAAGGTGTATGATTTAATGTTTAGAATGTTTTCAGTTATATGTTTAATCAATGTTTCAATCAGCACATAGAAAGATGTGTTTATTTCATATTTAAAATGTTCTTTTGTTAACTTTAAAAATGGTGAGCCAGTTAATACTTGGGTGATTTAAAATAATGTTTCCTGATTGAAGTAATGCCTTTTTGATTTAGATGTTTTAATCTGACATAAATTTCAGAAGTGCTTTTGAACCTGTTGTGCAATCTTCTAATGCTCAGAGCCAACAAAATGACCTTTTTAGTGCAAATTTTTCTCAGGTGAATACCATGTTAGATTGTTAGATTTTTGTTGTTGTTTTTTTGTGTTTGTTGATGTGTGGTGTGTATGGGAGGGAGGGGGGGGGGGGTGTTGTGTGTTGCTTTTTGAATGTCCACCCTGCTAGCTCCTTGCATTAATTACACCAGGGGTAGAATCATCCTCCTGTATTTTTTTTTTTTTTTTTGCTTTTAAAGTGTTTCGGAGAGGATGAATGGACTGTTTCATATGTATTGCTCATTTAATTTGTAAAAAAGGAAAAAAAACAGAAACTTATCTTAGTATCTTCGAGTTTTTAAGAGAGGTATTGAATTTTTGGGTGGTGATGTTTTTGGATAGCATATTGTTTCATTTTATTGTAATATTTCTTTACTTTTGGAATCAGACAAATAATACATTGCATTACACATTAAGAACAAGGGATAACATATTTCAAAAATCTCCAGTAAGCCCTCAGGATCTTTTCTCTGACATTAAAAAATACAATTCAAATAAAAATGAATTCAGATTTAGTATATAAATTATGTAATAAATAGGTTATATTAAAATGTATTATTATTACAGGATAATATGGATACCATATTTTTAAAAAACATTTACACCACTTGCAGTGCGCATTTCCTCTGGAAAATTATTTCCTCTTTATAACAATTCATTTAAATATTCTTTTTCACAGTTTTAGCAATGAAACACCTCTAGGAAGCATATGTGATTTATTAATGGGGTTTTTTTCCCATGCAGTTAGATAGGGTCAAAAGCTTGAAAATGTTTTCCCAAACCATTAATAATGATTTCATTACTTCTCTCTATACAAAATTACATTGTTTTATACAGTCTTACATGCTTTTCTCGTCCTCAAGGCTCTCTCATCCCGGATCCATTGTCCCATCCAAGAACAATCTTCTCTTGGTTTCACGTATTCCTTGTTCACAGATTTCTCATCCTAATCTCTCTGTCCCGGCAAGGATGAGGAATACGTGTTGGACTACTGTTTAGATGTTTTATATCTTTCCTTCTTTGTATTGCAACATTAATGGGGGTTTTTTCTCCTTATTTCAGCCATCAAGTGCAATAGACAGTAGTGGTACTTCTGCCCCTGACAAAGTACCATCAGAGGGCTTCCTGGCCAAGGCCAAATACCCCTGGAAAGCCAGGCAGGAGTCCGACTTGACCTTTGACAAGGAGGATGTCATACTAGTCACCAAACAGGAAGAGATGAGGTGGTTTGGTCAGCTCAATGAAAAGGTGAGCTCACTTTTGAATACTTACTTGACTTTAATTGCTTTTTGCGTCTTGTTCATCGAGCAGGGCGCCTCAGCAATTTCAATTTCAATGATCTTCCTTGTCATTTTTCTCCACTCTGTGCGGTTTTGAGCGGTGGATCTTTGGTCCTCTAATGATTTGAGCTTTAGGATAGGATCAATCTAAGAGATTTCTTTGTTGAGTTTTGAAAAGGGTCTAGTTAATTTGTCTCAAAACTGACATTTTCTCTTTGTTTTGATGCAGTTCATATTTTTACATTATTCCCCCCCCCCCCCCCCTTTCCCCCCCTTTTTAAAAATTTTTTAAGAGAGAAAGGGGAGAGCAGGAAAAAAAAGCAACAACATATGAATTGAATATTATCGGTTTACTTTAGGCAACAGTTCAATTTCAATCACAGTTCCTTTCAATAGTTTAATGAATTGCGTGATGGCAAATATGTCAGATGATTGTAAAAAGTGTTGACAGGGCTGGTTGGACCTTTTTGAATCTTACTAATTTTTTCACTCAGATTTTGGACACGATAATTGCACTTTTACCTGGGGAGTGCAGTTCGTAGCTCAGTTGATAATCAGATCAGTTGTGAATATACAGGCCTGTCAGTGGCTGACATAAAATTTGCCTGAACTTTTTCGTTGACAAAATAATACACCGCTATTACTATTAGATCTAGATTCTATATTGAATTGATCACGAAAGTGACATTATCATTCTACATTATCCTATATTATATTGAAGAGTTCTGTTACTTAAGTAGACAAAGTTAACCAAAACACTGGCTTCTCCAATTTTCATTTAGGATTATAACTCTCATAAAAGATGTTCTTACCTTTTTCTTCTAGGGGAAAAAATGCATCTTAATATTTAGACACACCATGTGGCATGGGGTCAGGACAACAGGTTCAACGGACTATGGTTGTACTAAACAACTACACAATATATGTAGATCTAGGTCCTAACTATAATAGAATCAGTCTCTGGAGTTTCCATAGAGGCAGGGTGTAGTTGTAGCACAATGTTTAGTTGTGGCACAGGGTGTAATTGTTCCGTAATTGATGCGTTGGCAACAATACAAGCAATAGCAAATGCCTGCCTGGGGTATTTTACGGGGATGTAATCCGAGTGAAAATCGCCGATCTCGTACTTGATCAGCCAGTTTACTGAGTTTAGTTTCCATTTGAATCTGTCACTTATAGACCCTTCAATGGTCTTTAAGTCTGAATTCCAATCACCGAATGTCTCGGGCATTTCGGATTCACAATGAATTAATCAAGATTTAATCAACGTGCGTGTCTTTCAACTTTCGTAGGACGACGTAGATCTAGGCCTGATAGGCTTTGTTTACGATTCAATTGAAAATCAAAATGGCCGCCTCGGGCAGGAGAAAGCGGAACTATTCGAACTCTTTGTGAAAGTGAAAGCGAAAAGAACGATTCACGGTAGGAGCGAATCGACCCGAACCCGAACATACCACCTAAGCCGAGGACCTTCAGGTAGGGGATTCGTTCAGGCAGGGCTGCCTGAATGGGAGTGAATGGGGCTCCGGCAGGCCTGCCTGACTTTTTTTCAGCCCGAGGACCGAGTACGGCGAATCGATCCGAGTCCCAGAATAGCGAACTCAGTATTTCATTGGAATCAGATTTTTAGACACAAGCTTGACTTCAGAGGTCAGGCCGAGGTTCACGTCGGGGGG
>JBCJKF010670602.1:0-18436 GCA_039654545.1 Plocamopherus ceylonicus | reverse complement strand
CCCCCTCTCTCTCCCCTTCCTCCCCGTCTTTCTCCCCCTCTTTCTCCCCGTTTCTCCCCCTCTCTCCCCCTCTCTCCCCCTCTCTCCCCTATCTCTCCCCTCCCCCTCCACCTCTCCCTTCTCTCTCTCTCTCTCTCCTTCTCTCCCTCTCTTCTCTCTCTTCTCTCTCTTTTCTGTCCTCACCCTCCTCATCCCCCGTCTTCCCCTTTATTCCCTTTCTCCACATCCCTCTTTTTCCTCACTCCTTGTCTGTCTGCCTGTTTATCTTTCTCTCTTTCTTTCTTCCATGTCTGCAATTGGTTCAGACCTCTCCCCACTTCAAAGCAAATGACAGGAGGTGTCGATGAGCCCTGTGCGTTGTCCGTACCAGAATTCTTGCCAGATCCTCTACTCAGTCTGCTTCCACGAGGAATTTTCACGTGGACCTCGGGGGGTTGCCCATGCACAGACTCACAGTGTCTGCAATCCCCTTGACTCTTGAAACCGGCCATTCGGCCATACCGTGTTGGCCGCACGACTGGCCTTGGCCTTTGGGATTTCACTCACCAAAGTTACGGAAAAATCTAGGGGCCAGGCTCCATGCTGGACGCGTCTCATTGCTTTCACTTATTGGTTGTTGCGCCCCAACATTCTGGGGTGACCCGTATTGTTAAGTGCGTTTCACAATGCATAGTCACCATACAACTGGTTCATTTCATGGCTGAAGGAAATTTTCCTTTGTTATGTTGACACATATTTTTCGTCTAGTCACTTCTGTATGATCGAGATCTCGCCAAGGGTGGCTAAACAACAACACATAACAAAACAAAAAAACACAAAAAAACCCTCAAAAACAAAAAACAAAAAGGAAAACAACACAAAAAGACAGCAACAAACAAACACACATAAAAGCGAACAAAAGCATGCAGCAAAAATATAAAAGAGCCCCAATTAACAAAAAAAGAAAAAAAAAACAAAAAAAAAAAAAAAAACCCAACCAAAAAACCAACGACAAACAAAAGAAAAGAAACAAACAAACACAAAAAACACCAAAACATTAAAATCAAAATAAAACAAAACAAAACAAGCCCCCCCCCAAAAAAAAAAACACACACACAAAAACAAACAAACAGCAAAACAACCCAACAAAAACACACACACAAAACAAATCAAAAACAAAAACAAAAGAAAACATATAAAACAAACACACGAGCAAAGCAGAACCTAGGCCTTATTAACCTTAGTAAAAGACTTCATAGCATTAATATTATATATCTTAAAGAATATTTCACCCCAAAGAATATTTTTCATATTCCATCTTCCTAAAATAAGTAAGAAACTACAAAGTTTCAATTATTTGTCTCAATGCTTCAAGTCCACCTGACGCTGTCATATTTGACTATGTATTGTGAAACGCACTGTAAAGTCTGAGGGCCAGTTCATCGAGATTGATCATGAGCATTTGTTTCATGACCCTGAATAATATATTATATAAAAGTATGATGCTATGAAAGCAAACCTCATTCCCTAAAAAAAAAAAAAATAATAATAATTAAAAAATAAAGGAAAAAAGAAACACAACAAGCCAAACAAGCTAAAAGAAAAACAAGACAAAAAAGAAAAAAGAGAAGTAAAGGACAATAAGAAAGAAAAAAACCCTAAACAAAATAAAGACAAAGACAAGCGCCAAAAAAACAACAAAACAACAACAACCAAACAAACAAAAACCAAAAATCAAAGCAATAAACAAAAAACTTAAACCACCCAACAACAATAACAAACAAACAAGAAACAAACAAACACAACAACAACCATTTATCCCCCCCCCCCCCAAAAAAAAAAAAAAAAAGAAAGAAAATATTAAAGCATGGTAAAAATGAGGTGGAAAATTCATTCTCCCTATCCCCCTGTCCCAACCCACCAAAGCTACACAACAGAAACAAAAGTGACAAAACCATAAAACAAAACAAAATGAAACGAAAAGAAACAAAAGGGAAACAAAGAAAAAGCCCTTAATAAAGGGCTAAAAAATAAAGAACTGAAAATGACTCAACCCTTTCCTTCTTCACGCTTTCACCTCAACTCATTCTCCTGACCGTTGCGGTCGTAGAGGAGACGTGAGAGCCGCATCCCAAGCCAGTTTCCACCAGCCAGTCCTATCTTCAGCCTGTCTGGTGAGGGTCGGGCTGTTCAGCCGTGTCCAATCTTCAATATTACTATTATCTATCCAAGCTTTCGGCTGACGCTCTCTTTTCGTGCTCCCTTGTATTGTATTGGGGAGGCTTGTGTGGCTGTTGACATGGCCAAACCAGGTCAATTTCCTCCTTTTGATGAGCATGAGAGCCAGGAGAGGTTTGTAAAGACCGGTCATAAGCTCTAATTGAAACTGGATGTATTTGTTGGTCTTTTTGCGGTCTTTCCAAGATATCCCAAGAAGCGGTCGTATGCGGGGTTTTTTCAAACGTCTGGACTCTCTTCGTTGTCTCTGCTGTCAAGGTCCAGCTCTCGCAGCCATAGAGTAAAAATGGACAACAACAAGGATTTATACAGCTTAATTTTTGATTGGAAACTGATGTTTCTACTTTTCCAAATTTTATCCAATCTTGTAAGGGCGGAGGTTGTCATTGATACCCTGGTTTTTATTTCTTGGATGGAGCGAGTATCCTTGTTAAAGGTGCTTCCAGGTATTCTGAATCAGAATAGTACGCTGCATAAACCAGCAGTGTGGCATAAGCGCAGCGGCCCAACTAAGACGGGATTGGATTCTATTTAATCCTCCTTTTAAACAGGTCGATATTGGATGCCATAATAGACTATTCACCTGGGTAATTCCAGTCGACGACCATTTTTGATCTAAAATGAATTTTTTGTAATTTTGTGTCCGTGATGGGGGAACTTGGTAGCATTGTGAATGGTTGGTGATGTAGGACTCAATGCTGTTATGTGACTCGTGGTCTTGGAACGTACCTACTTTGATCTTGCGTTTCTTGAGTTTGGGGATGAAGAACTGTTCAGGAGGTATCGCTGGTATGTCTCCTCTAAATATTCTGAACATAAGGTTCATTCTTGAATTCTTTCTTCACTCCTGTAGTGTGGGGAGATTGTTATTTCTAAGCATTTTGGTTACACATCTTGGACTCCTAGACGTATAATCAAACTTCTTGACACAATACACCATTAAGGTCTTCATATCGCATTTGGAGCCTTCAGAACGTCACCAGTTCAGAGTTTATACGCTGAGGCCAACGAACCTACGCTAGCTCATGGTGTATTAAACTCTCCATCTTCTAAAATTGAAATCCTTCCCCGAAATGCCAGCTCATAACTGTGTTTGCAAAGGCTCACCAGCCGAAATTTTTGAAACATCTCCAAAAAACCCTACTTTCGGTGTAAGAACCCTTCACCAAATGTCTCAGTCAGACATTCGTCTATCAGATATAGATTAAAGAAAACATGAGATACCACAGCCATGGAAAGAAACCGACATTTCGATTAATCTATCGTAAGAAAAATTCAAAAAAGACAAAACCAATCACATCATTTATCAACAAGAATTTCTTATCCTGAAAGAACAATATCGAAACTTTCAAGAAGTTTACACAGATGATCTAGACAAGAAAAACACCCAAAACAAAACAGGAGCTGCCGTATAGTGCCCTGAAAACCCTGACAAATCTTGTCAGATGCGACTGAAAGATACAACCTCGATATTTAACGCTGAACTCGAGGTGTTTCTAATTGCCTTAAACACTATCAACTACAAAGATAACAACAAAAACTATGTTATCTTTACCGATTCTTTGTCGGCTCTTCAGACATTTTAAACCCTGCCAGAGCCAACAAAACTGTTAACGAAATTATAAAAAGAATCGAAGTGTTGGGTGTGAATTGCATACTTTGCTTTGTCATGATCCCTGGCCATGTTGGCATAAAAGAAACGAAACAGCGGACAGACTGGTAAAGTCTGCACTACTACAAAATATTAACAAAAACCACTATGTAATATTTTCTGATTTCATACCATTAACAAAGAAATACATAATAATTTTAAGATTGGCAACAAGATTGGGACCAGGAAACAAACAACAAACTACATGAAATCATCCCAAATTTAAAAGATAACTTGCCAAAGGTGAAATTATCAAGGAAGGATTACACCATTATGAGCCAACTTCGAATCGGCCATACATGGCTAACCCACTCTTTTCTATTAAGGAACGAACCACCAACAACGTGTCCATTCTGTGGTCAGAATTGAACTATAAAACATATATTACTTGAATGCAATAACCTGAACCACATAAGAGTGTCCTTCAACAAACAAGAAAACCTCTATAACTTATTTCGAAACATCAAACAAAAGAGCATTCTGGGTTTTCTTAAACTCCTAAACTTTTTTTTTATGCACTGTAAATATACTAATTTACAAAAAATCTTTATACAACGTTTTATCATATTTATCACATTTTCACCATGAACAATTCTAGCAAACCTGTCATCTGATTACTCCAAATAGAAAGCCCTGCGATCGTTCACTAAGGATGTACTGGGCTGTGCTTCGAACAAACAAACAAACAAACAAACAAACAAACAAACAAACAAACAAACAAACAAAGACGTATAATCTCCAGTGATAAATCTAACCCCTTGCCACTGGATTCTTTCTAGCTATGTATGTCTTCTTGTAGGTAGGGATCCCACACAATTGCGCCATATTCGAGGGGAGCTCAAGAGAGATGAATACGCTGTTCACCTGCAGGAAATGGGTGCGCGGCTTAAGTCTCGTCGAAGTAAGGTCGAACTTGCCCTTTGTGTAATTTTGTTGACATGGTGGACCCACTTTAAGTTTTTCATAGGGTGACTCCAAGGTATAATTATGCCATCTGATTTCTCCAAATGGAAAGCCCCGAGACGTCCTCAATAGATGCACTGGGCTATACCTCAAGCAAACAAACTAACTCCAAGGTATGGTGGTTTGTCACCCTTTCAAGCAGGATGTTTTTCAGGGTGTAACAATGGTTGACTTTGTTGTTAATACTGAGTATATAGCATTTGTTTGGATTAAACTTCATACCCCAGTCGTTAGCCCGTTGATCGAAGTTATTGAGATCATCCTATAGGATTATGTGATCATGGGTAGATTTTATTATCTGTTTATCAGGCAATCATCTGCGAACATTCTCATTTGTGATTTGACTCTCTCGGGGAGGTCATTTCTGAAGCAGAGAAACAGCAGGGGGCGAAGTACAGCACACTGTGGAACACCAGAGATTATTGGGATCTCATCGGAAGATTCTCCTTCTATGACTATTTTCATGTGGCGGTTTGTTTGAAAATTTTCTTAGCCATTCGTAGAGCGGCCCTGAAACGCCATACATTCTTAATTTTTTAATATGCAATAATTTCTCGTGGGGGATTGAATGGATTGCCTTCGAGAAATCAAGAGTGCCGACGTCAATCTGGGTGCCAGCATTTTGAGATTTTAGTAAGTCGTTTATGGTGACCAGCTCTGAAGCCATGATTGAGGTTCATCAGTATCTTGTTTCCCTCCATGTGGCTGTTTGACAGATAATATGTTCATGTAAATTCAATATCTTTGTTTGCCACTGCCAGTCCATCTTACCTCTGCCATGCCCATGAGGTCAAGATTGTGGCTGTTAATTTCATTCACAGCGTGCGCCAGCTTTCCTGTCTGGTATAGAGCTCTTACATTCCAGAAGCCAGCTTTCAAAAGAAGTTTCGGCCTCTGGAGGTTTATCGTCAGGGTTGAAATGCCCTTTCGGCTTTGGTCCCCATCCGTCATTGCCAAGTGTGGTTTGTTCCTTTGTTGTTGTTTCCATAACGTGATTTGTTCTGCTGGACTGCGTTGTTAGCCCAGTGCCCAACCTGCAGATTTGGAAAGGGGGGGGGGGGCAGGATTTATTTTGGAGATTCATTCCTAGACAAGTTGCCTTCCTAGGCTAATGGGTCTTGTCTACCCATGGTTTTAGATCAGATTTTCCTTCTTCTCCTGGACGGATTGCAAGCCACAGCTTACGAGTTCCATCTACCCGGGGAAAGGTTATGAAGGCGCCTCAGTTATCATATTTATCACATTTAATCATAAACAATTCCAGCAATCGTGCCATCTGATTACTCCAAATAGAGAGCCATGAGATCACCCAAAACGGATGCAAAGGGCTATACCTCAAGCAAACGAACAGAAAACAAACGCCTGTTAGTCATTTCCTTGAGCCTTTAAGGTATTTTCTAAAGGCTGAACTCCCAGTCTCGGTTCCACCTCGCTCGCCCTCTATGACTAACGCCAGTTTTGTCCACGACTGCTTATTGGTTATTCGCAGCCACCCTCCATATCTAAAAGGGCTTCTTCTATCCGCAGCCTGGGAACGCCATTCATTATCTGGTCAGGGCGATATCACGTATCTCACTGAAATCGGTTGTCAGTTTGCTGTTTGTTTCCTTTCTTGAGAACGGCTGTGACATTTGCCTTAAGCCAGGCATCCGGTATCTTGCCAGTATCAATGGTTGGTTGGTTAGGTGCCAGACCTGATACAGGCATCGGCGATCATGCGTCTCCAAGGCATTCTATCGTTACAGACATGTATCAATTTATTGCAGCTGAGGCTGTTGTTGGTAGCCCATGAGTTCAGAGACTGCAAAAATATCTTTTTTTTGTCTGCCCCTGTCTCTCTTGCCTTCAGTATCAATACATTTTTGAAGAAAAAAGTATGCAAAGAGCTGGAGCAACATTTTCTGCACATTCTTTAAGGACCCTGTTTGATATGTTATCAGGACCAGCGGCTTTAAGTAGATCGATGCTGTGCAATAATTCAGTCACGCCTTCAACATTGATGGTGGTGATGTTGGAGATTGGTTCTTCACATTCCATTGAAACGGATGATATGATTGATCTTTGGACTCGATTGGTATTTGAATGAGTTGACATTTTCCAATGCTTGCTCTCCCAATTTAATGAATCAAATTGTTGTATCACGGACACTGTTTACAAGGGTTGTGCTTTTATCTTTGCTTATTTCCATTCCATAAACCTCAGCGCTGTCCATAAGCCTGTCCGTAAGCTCATCTACTTTTTCATTGCTGCCCGCTATGGCTATAAGCTAGTAAGTCGATGTCATCGGCAAACCGAAGGCGGGATATTGACCTTTCACCCAATGGAGATTGTGGACTTGAAATCCTTCAGGTTGTCGAAAGAGATTGAATTGGACAGGGGGAAAGACGGCAACCTTGTCGTACTCCCACCGTTCGGTTAAGGCACTCGTCGATGCTGCTGTTAATGAGCACTGTACTGCTGCAGTTGTGCAACGCTAGTATTGATTGAGTCTGGCCTTCCTCAATACCCATCACATGCACAAGCCATCATGCTAGACTCTTTTGAAGCTTCACAGAGTATTTAAACAGCATAACCCCCCCCCCAAAAAAAAAACAACAAAAAAACCCCACAAAAACAAAACAGAGCATCTGCTGTGCACAAATGATGTTCAAAAACCAATAACTTCGTCTTGTTCATGAAATGAATTGGAACACTGTACACAGCGTGAATGAATGAGACGGGAGGCAAATTTAGATTTTATTTTAAAATATCACACATTGCAAATGAATCATAAAACATCGAAAAATTATAGCATCTGTGCTATTTGACCCATGTCCAAAGTATGATTAAATTTGCCAGATGAAGAAAACATAAAACCCTCAACACTCCCCCAATGCAAAAGAAAACAAGTAAAACAAAACAAAAAAACCAAAACAAAAAAAAAACAAAAACAAAAACTGGCAATCCCCGCCTCTTTCGGCCACAAAAAAATACCAACAAAGACAAACAAGAACACGAAAAGCAAAACAGAAAGAAAGAAAGAAAGAAAGATAGAAAAAGACACAGAAAACAAACAAACAAAATAACAAAAACTGGTACAGTCAAAAGCATCCCCACCCCTCACCCCCACTCCACACACATACACAACAAGAACAATATCCCCCCCCCCACCCCGCAGAAAAAAACAACCCCCCCCCCAAAAAAAAAAACAAAACAATAACCAAAAACAAAAACAACAAACAAACAAGCAAACAAACAAAAAATAGCAACACAAAAACAAAAACAATACAAACAGATAACCAAAAACAAAAAACAAACAAAAAAACAAAACAAAGCAACAAAAACAAACAAAAACACACAAGAAAACTAGTTGCGATGACTTCAGAAACTGGGACCCATCACCTCGGCAATGAGGTGATAACGTGTTGTTGTCAGTGAAGATGGACAACAGTATAGTTTTGTCAGAGAAAAAGGCAAATAGTCATTCGTGGCCTACTTGAAACCGCTTCGAAATCTGGTTTAAGGGACCAACTTATTCCTTACTCAACTAAACTCTTGGGCTAATTGCAGTGTGCCATGATAACTATGACTACACAATGACGGCCAGGAGCCATGTAATACGTGCCACTCAAGCTGCTCGTCAGTTACCATTAGTCAGCAGTATTTAAAGAGTCATTCCTAACGCCAAGAAAAATAACCTTGCTGGTTATTGAGACGGAAAGAGGAATTGTAGGGTACCCCACGTTATCTCTTTCAAATTTCCTTGAGAGGATGGGTACATTATATTTTATCTCAGCTATCTGTATAACTTTTTCAGTTACGAGGAGACTGACTTATTTGATTTTCGATGTTATTGCATCCTGCGAACTGTTGAAATCATGATGGCAGTAGAGCAAGACGAAAGAAGGTGGATCTCCCGTGGATTGTGTCAGGTGTATGTTACAGAGCTGTATATGTGCCAAAATTTATATAGTGACTAAGAGATCCATGCATGTTCTTGTTGTTAAAAATTTAAATGTGTTCTCAATTTAAAATCACACCCAACTTCAGGGATCTAGAAACTACCCCTACTGATGGAGATAACATACTTGGAAATACGTCAGCACTATCCTGTTGTTTTGCGACAAATCACATACAGTTCTTTGGCAGGATGAAAAAGCTGCCTTTGCACACAATGATCATTTCTCGCTGTCTAGAGAATGATTGATAGGAATCTAAATGTAAATATATACATCACCAGGAAGAGGGAAAAAGAAACAAACGCTTTAAAAGCCACATATTGTATTTGCCTTCGTTTGTTTTTTTCTTCTCAAGTCTTTAATCTTCCGTGCAGATATCGTCCCTCGTGCTCTTTCAATTCAATTTCGTTTGGAACTCCACAAGTCTGAGTAAAGTGTTTCGAGAATCACGTTGCCATTTTTGCTACATCGACCTAAATTGTCCTTACGGCGTGTGCCGTTTTCTTTTATTGAGCTGATTATGTTTGTTTTTTTTTTACCACCGATCAGTGGATTGTGATGCCTCCATCATCAACGATCTAGGTGGCAAAATTGCCTGTGTTAGCAAATATTCACATTTTGCCATCTCAGACTTTGCATTGTGTTTTAGTCTGTCTGAGTATCCTGGAGACCTTTCATAAAAGCATTATCTCGACTGTTAACGCATTCCTTGTAAGTTGTTGCTATCATCACATTTGCTGAGTGTCCAGCCCTACGAATGTTACTGGTCACATGCTTACAATACAAACGCACTGGGCGATTTTACTATCGCCTCGAAGCTTCTTATAACAATGTGTTTGTTGCCATTTTGCTAGACTGCTTTGGACAGTCTCATTGTCACGTTTTCGCCTCTAAAGCCAAGTTGCATTCAAGAGCTGACTTGCTACTTGTTTTCGATTTCTTTTTCCAGGATACGGTCCGCGTTCCGTTCCTTTTTGGAGGCCACTATGCATTCTGCTTTTCTCGTTTTTAAAATCTGCTTTGATTTATTATCGCAACAACTGTTTTAAGAAACTGGATATCTTGAATCGATTCGGTTACCAGCGCTGTATTTCTTACGTTTATATTATATTGTCTCTTCGATTTTATCTTTGATGGTTATTGATGATGCAAATCAAGACGGCAACGCCATGAAGGTACAGAGATGTAAGCTTTGTGAGACCGTCCCAGAATTGAAAATCTCCACTTTTTATGTTGTATTTTTCTCCTTGTAATGTTAATATTCGTGGGTTACTTACAAAATGCACCGAAGGATGCAAGACATCTACTGCCCATGACTTTGTCTCCGTTAGATAACATCCTGCCAAAAGAAGTTATAGCATTTGCGGATGATATTGGTGTCGCAGCCCTTGGCCAAGTCACCGTGGACGTCATACAGGAACAACTTGTGAAACATCTGACTACATGTCAATTCTAACATAACCGACATCACAGTCCTCTCTCGTGAGAACGGCGCATGGGAAAAAGGGGCACTGATCGGAGATGGCGAAGATGTGGAGGGAAGGAAACAGCTATGGACCGTCGCACCCAACAAACTGACGAATGTGTGAATAAGAAACGACAAGTTGAGAAGGAGCAAGAAGATCAAGCTCTACAATTCCTTGTTAAAATCAGTTCTTATTTACATTTACAATGAACATAGGCCTTGACCCTCAGTCAAGAGCAGAAACTTGACGTATTCCACCGGAAACAACTGCGCAGGATACTCAACATCCGCTATATCACGATAATCAAGAATAAAGCTGTCTATGTGATTTGCAATGAAAGACCCATTTCCATTCAGATCTTGGAAATGACATGGCCCCTCTTCGGGCATATACATTGTTCTAAGACCAGACATAGACATTTACCAGCAAACAAAGCAATGATCTCGTACTTCGACTACCATGAGAAAATAAATACAAAGGAAGACCCCATACAAACATAACCACGGTGCTGAATCAAGACTTCAAACGTTATCAGAACAACATGGAGCTCAAAAACTAAAAAGATCTTGTCGAACTGAGACAAAAAGAATCAGAAAGGCATTTATGGAAGGATACACGCAGAAATTGGGAGAAGCAGCCGAGGCATCCCAATCTGAAGATTAGGACGCGAAAGGCGACAAGTCAGTAAGTCAATGACGAATGACACACGGATTTAAGCAATTTTGGCTTGGTCTGTGGATGTTAGGGCTACGTCCTGGGTTCCTATGGGAATTTCCACCAAACCGTTAATTTGTTACCTTTCAAATACTGGCTAACGAGCTACATACACGCTCATACACGCTCCACCCACACTCCCTCCTTACGCCACATCTGATTTGTCCATTGGTGACTTATGAATCCTAATTTTAAATGGCTGTTTATCATGGATTTTGGGTCAATTGTATTTCGATATTTTCACATCCTTGGCTCTGGTCATTCATAATCCTTTAAACGATTATTTTTGAAAGACTGCTTCGTGTTTTTCCGTGCCCATATTAAATGTAAATTATGGCTATAATGAAATCTACAATTCATAAACACATACGAATTTTGTATGCTTGACTCTCGTATTTCGATATATGCCTTTTATGTGCCAAAATACACTGGGAATTTTGTCTCTGAATATACATACTCTTTCTAAGAAAAGCTTAAATCATTATAATTTTGGTTTATTGCATTTTGTCTTATGAACTGTCGTATATCTCAGTATATCCATGCCCTTTCTAAGGAAAACTGAGGAATGCCTACATCATATTCCAGATTATCTAGGGTGAAACGACAGGTATATATATTGACATGATGCGTATGCCTGGCATCTCAGTATATCCATGCCCCTTTAAGGAAAGCTGAGATGATACCACATGTCTTGATTGTGTATATATGACATTATGTGACAAATTTCATGTCACTGTGTATTCATCTGAAATGAATCCGATGTATATTTTTTTACCACTTTATTATCATGCTTTTCCTAGTATATCCATGCCCTTTCTAAGGAAAGCTGGGATTTCTTGATATGGGTATTTTGTGCAATTCTTTCATCATGCCTATGACTGACTGCTCTCAGAAAATGTTTTATTTCTTCAAATTTTCAAACAAGTCTGTTTGAAATCTCTTTTATAGATTAGAATACGTAGTCTAACGATAAGAATTGAACAAACATATAACAATATGTTATTTTTAAATTATTTATCAGTCTTTCAAAAGTCTTCATATATGTACGTGTATATTGTACAATATTATGATTAACCTTACTCAGAGATATAGAAAACATCGAAAGAAATAATGGCTTGGCACTTATTATATTAGATCAGTAATTCAAAGAGGATAAATAAGACTGGTGAACAAAGAGATGTCCTTAAACATATCATGCCTCCCATTCCTTCATCCCTACGTAGAGATTAAATTTACTGTCAGTGTTTTTGAGCTGTTATCTATCATAATAAAGTGAACTGATTGACTTTGAATCCTTGTTGCCCCATTATATACTAGTGTGTGAGCTTCTGGTGTTTTCTTAGTAAATGGTTTTGGACCATTCACACCAAACCAATGAGGGGAATGGCCAAATTAATTCTTTTTTTTCTGTTACCTTTCTCACATGAATTGGCTTTTTATTCTTTTTATCTCAGCCAATTGTCTCCCTATACCTGTTTATTTTTCTCTTCTAAGCCCATCTCTGACAAGCGTTTATCCAATATCGAAACTTTTAAATCCTTCAAACTTTCAAGTTTGAGGTCGTCTTGGGTTGACCTCTCGCAACAGAATTCATGAAAATAATGTTGTCATCGTGACAGGGTTGTCATCGTGACAAGCTGAGAGCTTGATATGGTGTTTCCAAGTACTTAATGTACTAGCCCTTTAAGATATTAAAATTCAAGACCTTATCACAAATTCACCTTAATATTCAAAGTCACTCGGAATTCTGCTTTCCAAGCCTGTCATTTATTAGAATCGGTGTAAAATTGTTCTCAATTTTCGATTGATTTTGAGTCTTAGGCGGTAACGTTCTTGAAGTCAATTGGTAAAAAATGTTTTTCCTCTCCAAAACCTTGAAAAGAATTGCCACGATTGTTTATTGATAGGCTGAGGACAAGAACAGGCGTTTGAAACCACTGTACTGTTGTATATACGAAAAACCTTTGGATTAATACTAAGACTTTATTTTTCAGTCTGCCAACAAATCGTGACTCAATGCATTGTCATTATCACAGAGTCTCTTGATTGCCTTCATAAGATTTTAAGAACATACTCCATTTTATGGTGACCAAATACCCATTGATCAGGCTGAAAACCCAGTGGGTTGTGTTCCTAAGCCAGGTTTTCATTATAGATGTCCTTTGTATGCGGCAGACGTGACTAGCCACAGTCGTCGTCAGTGTACGGATGGAGAACAAGCTTGGCGCACCGGCCTCGGCTAAGACATCTTTGTTTGTGACCTGGTACTGCCAGGCAATGCCAAGAAGTCGTCTAAAGCAGCGTGTGTGGTAGGAGTTCAGCCTACGTTCGCGGCATGAGCACAGTCCATGCTTCATTTCCACAAAAGAAGGCATTGAGAGCAGAAGCTGGGTACACATTCATACTTGTGTTAATAGTTAGCAAGGCATTGTTCCACACCTTCTTTGCTAGACGAGCCATTGCAGGTGCAGGCACTGCTTTATCAATCCGCGCAGTGAGCTCCAAGTCGGAGATGGATTATTCGAGACTATAGACCCGAGGTGGGTAAAGTTGTCGACCATCTCCAGAAAAAGGAAGAAGAGGAAGATGAGAAGAAGACAGCATGAGTGCGAAAAGAAGGGGAGGGGAAGGAGAGGGGGAGGAGATGAAAAACAGCACAGAAATGAAAAGCTGAAAAGGAGGAGCAAAAAAGTGGTGGTGGGGGAGGGGATAATTGAAATTGGAAAAACTAATGAAAAAGGGAATGAAAATTGGAAAACTAAGGCATTGAACGTAAAAAAAAAAGAAGGAGAAAATGGAAAATGACAAATGAAAAAAAAAGAGTCCCTCCCCAATAAAAGAACCCCCCCCCCCCCAATAAAACAACAACAACCAAAAAAAAAAACAAACAACCCACCACCACCACCACCACCACCAATAACAACAACAGCAAAAAAACCCAAAGCAAAACATAACAAAAAGCAAAACCTCATCCCCCTCCCACTCCCCACGAAAAAGTCGAAACCAAACAAACAAATAACAGCAACTCCACACCCCTCCAAAAAAGGAAACAACACAAGAAGCTAAAAAAGCAACAAAAACCCACAAAAACAAAATAAGATAAGACAAAACAAAATCACGCAAACAAACAAAAACTAAAACCTTAAACCAAAGAATCCGTGACAATAGGATCAGAATGAAATGGAAAGAGGGAAAAAAAGTTAAAAGAAGGGAAAAATTAGCTGAGGATGAAAATCACGGCTCTTTTGACTTTCTATATTATGGTTTTCACCTTACTTGTCCCATGATGATGAGGCGTTGCAAACATAGGTAAAAGCAATGAGAAAGGTTGAGTATGGATGTCTGGCTTCTAGGTCTCTCCGTGACTTTGGTTAGGGTGTCACGAATGTCAAGGTTGGCTGTGGAGTCAGCACGGTATGATCGAGTCGTCGGTTTTTAGGGTCACTGAAAGGTGAGGGGACAGACACTCTGCGTCTGTGTATGGGTAACCCTTCAGGTCGGCGTGAACATTTCTTGTAGAGGCTGGCTGGGAGAAGGTCTTGCAAGATTTCTGGTCAAGACAACGGCAAGGCAGTTGACACTCTGCTGTCATTTGATTGAAGTTGAGAGATTTCTGAACCAATTAGCACAGACAATGGATTCTGTCTGTCCTTTGTCTATTTAATATGCCTTTTCTATGCTCTTTCACATCTGTGTCCAATTCTAATCAATACCTTGAATTATCACCAGTTTGTGTTAAGAATAGACTGTTGCATTTTTATCAATATGTTTAGTGTACTACTTTGTTTTTAGTATACTTTTGATTTCTGTTTCAGCTGATATTTCTCTCAATGTTTTACACTTCCAGATATGGGCACACCGGCAATGATGGTTTTTGGCAATAAGTTTCCGTCACTGGCGGCAAGGACTTGATGCTATCTGGATTGTAAAGGTTGGGTTTTTGAAATAACTTGAATTCTTCAACTCTCAAACAGTAATTTTTGTCACGAAAGTCTATAATGATAATAATGATGATAATAATAATAATAACAACAACAACAACAACAATAATAATAATAATAATAATGATAATAATAATAATAATGATAATAATAATAATGATAATAATAATAATAATTATAATAATGAATTTAAAACTCCCCATCAGTGGCTTGACAACTTTGCAAGAATTGTAGTTGACTTTACAATGCAGCGCTCACATATCACTTTGAGGAAGCGGTTTCTGAATCCAAACACCCCGTGATGTCCACAATTCTCACTGCCGGTCAGTCTGAAGGATGAGGCCATCAAGACAATATCACCAAAAGCAAAGCAATCATGCAGAAGCAATCTTGTTCAGGAAAGGCATTGGGGTTAAGACCTTATCACCCAGAAGTACTCAACTTTCAGAGCTGTCATGCACTATCGGAAGTGTAAAGTTTTGATTTAGTTAATTATTTGGCCGCCTTGATCCAGGCTCATTAATTTTGGATTTTAACTCCAACATCTTACTTAAATACAGCACGGGTAAAATTGCGTTTTAGTCTAGCGGTCTTATTTCTAAATGTAAACAAAACTAAGTTTAATAAAGCCTACACTATAGAGACAATACAAAACAATAAATTTTCGGGTATATACCCTCCTTCAGACAACAAAGAACAATTGAAACAATTAAAATGTTATTGTAATTGTAATTTTATTGTAATTTCTTTTGTTTAATTGCATTTTAATTGTTCTTTTTTGTCTGAAGAAGGGTATATGCCCGAAAATTTACTGTTTTGTATTGTCTCTATAGTGGAGGCTTTATTAAAGTTCGTTTTGTTTACATTCTTAATGTAAAGGAATTTTTTTTGAACAGCTGTAGAGCTGCTTGTTGCAAGTACATAAATCTTGTATTTATCCACCCTAGTAAATATTACGTGCGAAAAGTTGAAAATTGTCAATTATATTTCATTCCATTTTATTTTGATAGAATGACAAGTGTTGAACCTTCATGTTTGTCTCTTTTTCAACCACCACTATATATACTTCACGTCATTCCTTACGGATGAGACAGATCTATGTCATTGATCACCTAAAATGTGTACATATGAAATGATAGGATATAATATTCATCTTTGAAGGTCGTGGACATTTTGATCATCTTCGTCTTCAGTCCACACTACCTTCTGAGGGCTGAAGAATTGCTTTCAAAGGAAAGTCTGTGCTGAATTTTAATTTATTAAACAATTTGTCGATCTTGTTTTTGAACACATTGAGGCTAGGCGCTGCTACAGTACATTCTGGAAGGCTGTTCCATGCGTCAACAACCCTATGGCTGAATAAATTCTTACGGATGTCTAGGTTAAAGGCTTGTTTAGCTAGCTTCTAGCAGTGGCCTCTGGTTCTGCTTTCTTTGCTGAAGTTAGGGTAGTTGTTAATGTCAACTTTGTATAGACCATTTGTGAGTTTGAAGGTTTCGATATGGCAAGTTCATAAGCCACAACTCCACCAAGTGAGTAATGCTTGTTGATTGAAAGCACAGTAATAAAGTCAATATAGACAGAATAATAGGGCAAATTAAACATGAATTTTTTTTTAGATTTAAAGATGGCGTAGGCGACTGATTTTTCTTTTGTCCGACATAAAACTAAGAATTTAAGGTCTATTTTATATTTGATCGTTTTCAGTTATAATATTTGATTCTTGGTGTTTCGGGGTTGGAAAACAAAGTCATTATACGATATTCTTTAGGGGACATGCAATCAATTATTATTGAAAATGTACAAACACGTGCCACTAAATTATTAACAATTTTATGGGATATGTCCTTCTCTAAAATATAGGAGAAAAAGAGGCGATTTGATTCAGCTTTATAGATTGTTCACCATAATATTGATAATATAGATAGTAATAAATTCATCACGTTTTCACCTTTACTCGAGGAGATAAATTTAATATTTTTATTAGGAAATGTTCAGCACAAATTCGACAAAATTCATTTATATTCAGAACGAGAAAAACGTGTAATTGCCTAAAAGATGAAACAAAAAATCCATCTTCTCTTGACCACTTTATTGCTATTGATAGAGAGATCCATAACTTTAAATATATATTTGATAAATTAAATAATCATTATTTTCTTCTTTTGTTGTGTTGTTATTGTATGCTATCCCATTATAGGGCATTTAATGGTTGATTAACCTAAATATGTAATGAGCCCTTAATTCTATAATATAATATAATATAATTTGTGGAATGAGCCAAATTTCATAGTAAGCGCACGAATCCAAAAAGGCGTGCCAACCTCTATTTTTCCTAACCATACATGAGCCTGCCAAATGCTTCATACTGTAGTCACTAGTATTCAATTAAATATAATTTATGAATTGTATTTTTTTTTCAGTTAATACACAATTCCGGCTCACCTGTCATGGAGACGGTCCATTCCCCATCCGTACATCCACCATGTTGATCAAGGAGTGAGTGATGAACTTATAATGCTTGAGGGGACAATTTATGCAGGTGTAATATACTGTAAATGTTTTAATTGTGAACTAAAACTTATTGTGGAACTTATTTGGTTGTAAAGGGATATGTGTTGTGTTCCAGAGTTGACAAGGGACAACCCTGCCCCCCCAAAAAAACAAACAAACAAACAAACAAACAAAAAAACAAACAACAACAACAACAACAACAACAACAACAACAACAACAAAACAAAGCAAAAAACACCCAACAAAAATTACCCCGAAACAAAAAAAGCAACAAAAACAACACCCCCCAAAACAACAACAACAAATAAATGAAACAAACAAATCCAACAACAACAACAAAAACAAAAACAAAACCAAAACACAACAACAAGCAAGCAAAAAAAAAAAGAGAAAGAAAGTAAACAAAACAAAACAAAAACCCCATAACCCCCACCCCCCCAAAAAAAAAAGAAAAAAGAAAACAAAACAAAACCAAAACCAAAACACCCAATGAATTGCCTGTAGATGAATGAGCGATTGGGCTGGAAGTGGGCTCGAAAGGGACTGGGGAAGCTTCAATGTATGATGGAATCTAAAAAGTAAAAACGATAACTGCACAAAACAAATGTTGGCATGATTTTTCTTCATCATATCCATATTATTTTCAATACATTTTTAAAGGCCAAGAATACACTGCCTTGTCGTGGATGACAGTCACAGTATTGTGGAGACAACCCTTAAATCTGCTAGCCCTATTTTGACAACTCTCTCAACGGCATAATAAGGTAAGTAAAAAAAAAAATGCTGCCAGTGATATACCAAGTGACCCAAAAACAAAACAAAACCGCAACACTCGTTTGATGTTGTGAAATCATTATTAACAAAGATATTTTGATAAAACTTTACAGAAACCAAAAACAACTAACCGGATTGAAGATGTGAAAATTTCATCCATTTTCAGTTGTAACTTGCAAAATTACAGCACATTTTCTGAGTGACGTCCGTTGCGATTCAAGCAGGTGATTATTCGTCTTCGAAAATGCTCTACCACAT
>JBCJKF010670380.1:0-12311 GCA_039654545.1 Plocamopherus ceylonicus | reverse complement strand
TATAGTCATTGTTCTCAATAGTTATGAAGAAATCAGGGTAGTCGTTTTCTCCGTGGTCCCAGGAGGCAATAAAATGTATCAGTTGTAAATCGGACAAATCGCGTACTCACACCGCTACCTGCCACGCCGGCTGTGACCTCGGTCAAGGGGTCACTCCGGCGAGCAAAAGCCATTAGCTAAACCAGCGCTGGTGCGACGCCGTGGATAGAAATCATCTATTCAAATTGAAATCTTTAAAAATTAAATTTTGTTACAAGTATCTGAGAATGAGTTAATGTAGAGAATTGCTAAACATGGGTTGCAGTTGCCTTTGTTGTTTGAGTTGACGATAAATGCCTGCATGTTTTTTTGGAAGTCACATTAGCAGGTGGAGAACAAGGGACATCATCTTTATTTTTTTTTTACTGTCATTGAGTCAAGAACACTGAGTCTGCCACCATTCTTCATTGGATAGGACTTAATTTTTCTCATACAGCTATAAAATCCATCATGAGATCTTAGTGAAATTGGCATGCATGCAACCTCCTGATTCAATCTTTATCTGCAATCAAACTAAATACTGATCCTATTTTCCTCGGAAGCAGGATGGAATGGAGTATCTAAAAGAAAATTCAGCCAGACTGCTTATTTTGAAATGAGATACCTTTTGATTGTGTGTTGGGCCACAGACAAAAAAACCCCACATCCCTCTACTCTACATCAAAGTCATATCAATATCAAAACTTACAGGGTGTTGGACCTGCGGCATCAAAAGCCACTGGGTAATGAGTCTGGTGGGGTGGCATGGCCTCATTCCCTTGGGGTGGCGGGTAAGGCATCATGCCAGCAGTAGCTGGGTATGGGGGCGCTCCGGGCTGAGGCGGATAGGGGACACCCGGCTGTGGGGGGTAGGGCTCTCCTGCCTGGGGCGGGTAGGGAGCTCCTGGATGTGGGGGGTAGGAGGAGTCTCCCGGTTGCGAGGGATACGGCAGTCCCGGTTGTGGCGGGTAGGGAACTTCTGGTTGTGGTGGGTAGGGGACTCCTGGTTCAGGTGGGTAGCCGGGTCCAGATGAAGGTGGGTAGAAAGATGTCCCATTTGAAGGAGGGGGCATAGTTTTTCCATCTGTGACAGAGGCAAAAGAGAGATTAAAAAAAGTCATTGGAAGGGAATGGAGAGGATGAGCAGAAAAAGATAATAATAATAATAAATAATAAATGGCTTTTATAGTGTGTCTAACCCCATACAAGTACAAGCTCTAAACCCAGATACAAACAATTCAAATATATATTTAACACACTCAATTTGAAGATAACTAAGGGAGCTATACAACAAAGTAAATGAGCTATACCAATAGACATTTTTACAGATGGGTACAGGCATACAAATAAGCTATAATAAGAAAATATGTGTTTTTAAAGCTCTCTTAAATGCAGTCACTATTTTGGCCTCACGTATGTTCTTTGACAATGAGTTCCAGATTTTGGGAGCAAAACAGGCAGATCACCTCTCTACAAAAACTTTATAGTTTGCTATGGGCACTGTTAGCCTGCTGGTGTCAGATGAGGACCTTAGCTGACGGGATGGGGTGTAGGGAATCAAGAGATTGGACAAATAAGATGGGGCTAGGCCATTCAGAGGAAGGGTGGGAATGATTCAAGGGCTCGAAGTAGTTGTGGCCTAAAGCTCCTTGAGGAGCCTACATGAACAAGAAGGAGAATTAAAATGGTTCTGTTAAAATGAAAATGTTTACGTAGTCAGGAATTCCAAGAGGCCATATATGTTGTTCTTGTCACTAAACAATGGAAGATGCTACCATCTCATGTGATTTAAAATGCATGCAGCTTCACTATAAAACCAATTAACTTTGACAGTTTATCTGCTGTGGGTTGTAAGAAAGAAAAAAAATGTAAAAGGAAAAAGTAAGGAAAGAACATAATCCAACCAGGACCACTGGTTTACTGGAAATTAAAAATTTGTAAAAATCCCATGGAAAGATATAGAATTTGAACTTACAAATAAGACCATTAATTTGTAGGACTAGAACTTAAACCATCCACTCGACTTTAACCATATGAATGAAACGTAAAAGAAGAAAAAATCAACCTTAATGAATTCTTCACTACTTCTAAAGATGAGAAAATTTAACAAAAAGTCAAGGTCTCTCAATGCAATGAATTTTATTGTTTATCATACATCTACCACAGTTGGCAATCTTGGATATTTTGAGAGGGCTCAATTCTACAAGGATGGTCTGAGATGTTTTATAAGTGCCATCAGTCCCCATAAATCCAATTTACCTTCTGGTTGGCCGGGTGTACTTGAATAGGGTAGTCCAGGACCATTAGCGCTGTACCCTACTGATTCACTGTAGGTGGGTGGAGGGGGTTGGTTCTGGCTTGAAGATCGATCTATCAAAGAAAATTGAGCAAAATGATAATTATGGTTGACGGATCAGAGAAAAAGAAAATAATTAAAAGGGGGATGGGACCCATTCAGTCAGAGAAAATATGAATAACTAAATGGACTTGGTTCCTGGCTTCGACCCAATTTGCAAAAACTGATAGTATTAGCATTAGGCCTCTAGTATAGGCCTAGCAGCTTCCTTTTAGCTAGGTAGCTAGATCTAGATGTAGATTTTAGATCTCAATTCTACATATATATATAAACTATACAAATGTTTAATTATTATATAGGCTTCCTCTTAGCTGGCTAACTAGATCTAATCTGGATCTACATGATGAAAAGTAAGTACCTAGTGGACATGGCTCATAGTTTCATTAAATATTGCTCAATTCTCTTCATTTTAATTATAATACAATCTTTAGGATGTAGGCTAGATAGTGTAATGGTTTTGTCTTTTATTTTTTGTTTGGTGTACATTATAACACATATCAAAAATCCCACTTACGTTTTTGTGTCAAAAGCTCAAAATGACGCATCGTTTAACCTTACAGGAAAGAGCTAAAGTAGTTGCTCGATTTGAAGTCAGTTAATCTGTTGTTGGTGTACAAAGGTGGTGGAGTCAGTGAACATTATCTGCAGATGATGAGATGCTCCAAGAGGATGTTTGGCCTGTCATATTTTCTTAAGAAAATTGCAACCAGTTGATATTCATGTAGGATGGTGCACCTGCCCACTAAGCTCGACTCATCTGGAATTATCTGAATGAGCAACTTCAAGGACTCTGGCTAGGCAGATAAGGGCCTCATGAATAGCCTGTACAAAGCCCTGACCTGACACTGTGAGACTTTTTGCTCTGGTGATGGGCAAAGGAGTTAGGGTATCGAACAAAATCACAGACTCTTGAATCTTGCATGCGTGCATCAAATTATAACGAATGTGCCGCAAACATTTGATAGAGAAATGGATAAATTTGGTGCCTGTACGTCTCCGCAAATTATTTGAAAACACCGTTGGCTATGTCGAATTTTAAAATGTCAGTATATGTCCTACATAATAAAGCTTAGGTGATTTATATTTCATGAAAGTTGAGGCATTAATAAAGATGTTATAAGCTTTTGTCCACTAGGTACTTACTTTTCAACCACCCTGTAGATCTAGGTTTCTACGAAAAATATTGATATCTAGATCTAGATCTACATAAGAAATAGATGTGGGCATCAATTGATCAAAACCAAAACACCTTGCTTGGGGTAAGTGGCAGGAACTACATTTCTAGTCTTTTCATTAAAAGAGCGCTTGGCTATTTGTCATGGCGTTACTTGAGCATCGCATATTTATACACATTAAAAATTAAATCATAAAAATGAGCTTCTTTGGGAAACCTAGAATATCTTTAAGATAATGCCCATGTTGTGACTAATCAAAAAAGTAAACTTCATGCAAAATTTGAAGCCTCTGGAGCATGTGGTTTATTTGGTACCTCATGCCAAAAGTGCTGGGTTACTCATATATATATATATATAGATATAGATAAGGGACAAATAATTGAATAATTAGAGTAAAATTGACAGAAGAGTGCAAAAATCCAGTTGGCAGATTAAATATGACAACAACAACAAATTACCAAGAGGCTTGATTTTTCACAGAACAAAAACTAAAAATACAACAAGATTACATTTATCTGTTGGTAAGGCTTATCAGTTTTGAGAAAAACAGACATGAAGAAGGTGGGACAATCTATCTAATAATAATTAGTAGCAAAAGGGATATATAACTCAGTGTATGTGTGAAAAACATGTCAAAAAACAACTTTGATTCATTTCTTTTTTCTTTATTTTTCTATGTGAAAAAAAAAATCCCCGACCAAACTTTCATACATCTAAGAAAATGTAGATGTTAAATTTCAACCATAAGATGAAGCTTTTACTGAGGTTTTCAATACAAAAACCTGGTATAAAATATGGAAAAGCTACTGAGAGTCCAATTTAAACATAAAAGAATATTTATTTTCCATTTAAATAAAAAATGCATTTTTTCTCTGTATGACTGATGTGATAGCAATCTAATATCTTTATACGAATTCTTTTCCTTTGAATAAATAATAATAGTGCCTTTTACATCAAAGACATTGATTGTTTAAATCATTATTTAATTCATACTAGTTGAATACCTGTGATGTCACGGGATTACAAATTTAAGTCAATTGGATTGTTGGCTTTCATTGTTTGTGTAGTTTAAAACATAGCATTATCGGAAGCTTGTCCTACTGCAAATTGTAAAACATTGTAGCCTTAAACTCTAGACCTAGCTACGTACAGTTACCATGAGTAAAATATGATTGTGGAGGATAAATCCCAACTATCAACAATATTTGAACTTGTGACTTGGTTGTTGTCATGGCATACAATGGTTTTTATTGAGAACTGCCTTCTAGTGAGTATGTGAGAATGGAACTCGACTGCCTCTCTTTGTTGTAAGAGCAAAGCGTGGAATGAATACAATTACAATATGTCCAGCATGAGTATCTGTCATAATTTTTGCTTCAATAGCTCTTCTGCCCCGTGTTCTGATCTTGTGCTGTGAAAGCCCCAGGCTCTTTTTTTTTTCGTAAAATTTAGCTTGCAAAGAGCAGAGGTCATTGGAATAAATTTCATCTGAAAATATAATTTTGATTTGATAGAACCATACTGTTTGTTTTTTAATGAATAGGGTTCATGTCCCTGCCCTGACAAATAATATTTTCTGAAAAATCGTTTTTGTAATTTTCAAGTGACTGAGTAGATCTGCAGTGATGCACAAAAATTCAAGCCGGGGAGCCCACAATGAGCACTAAATTTTTTAAAGAAAGGATTAAAAGTGTAAGTTTAACACTGCACAATAAACGTTTCACTCAAAAAGGTGAACCCAGACTAAGCCTTCTGCCTTTTCTTTAAGTTCTCTCAATAAAGGGACAGGGCAAATTAAAATTGTGTACTTATGATTGGAAAGAGAAACCTATTTCTTTTTTTCCAAAACTAAAACAATCCATAACGAAAATCAAGTCCCCCTTCCAGAAGCAATAAAAGTAAAAGAAAACAACCTTTAACAGTCTTTCCGTTGTCAGACTATTTTCTGAATAGGAACTAACAAATTCGCCATCATGAATAATTCAAGGTTTTCTCATCATTATATAAACAAAATATATATATAGGTAACAATGCTCAAAGCTATAACTGGTATGTCATATACATAGATAGAGTTAAGACGTTAGGACACTCAACTACTGAGAAAAAGGTCCTGGAATTGTTTTCCAGATGTGCAGGCTTAAATGAGAAATCCCGTCGTAAGTGAAAATTAAAAAAGAGTAGGCTATAGAAATATACACTATGACCAAAGTACAATTCAATTCCTAACAGAAAGGCCCATCTCCTTCTTAAACTCTTACAACTTCTTGTTACCCAGATTTGTTGGCCTGAAAATTACTAAAAATTCCAATAAAAGTGGTAAATATCAGAAGGAAACAGAGAATTGTTGGGCATTCATACTCCTCTTAAATTAAACAGTAAGCAAAACACAGTTTAATAAAAGCCTCCACTATAGAGACAAAACAAAACAGTAAATTTTCAGGTGTATACCCTTCTTCAGACAATAAAGTACAATCAAAAGACAATGAAACAAAATAAATTACAATAAAAAGCTAGAATCTATACTATATTAAAAAAAATTTAGTGCTCATTTTGGGCTCCCCGCCCATAACCACCTACGGTTTTTGCGCGTCACTGTAGATCTATTCAGTCAGTTAAAAATTACAAAAACGATTGTTCAGAAAACATTTTACATCAGAGTAGGGACATGACCCCTATTCATTCAAAAATAAACAGCATGGCTCTAGCAAATTAAATTCAGATCTTTGGGGTGAAATCTGATCCAAAGACCTCTTATCTTTGCAGACTACACTTTTAAGCTAAAAGCAGCCCCACGTTTTCGGGGGAGGTAACTCTTCAAAAATACAAAATATTCTTTAAAGTCATTTCAAGTCACAATTTCAAATAGAAAGGAAAGTACGTTCATGAAAATATATTAAGAAATTACATTGAAACACAACCAATTCAGAAATGTTGATATTGAACAAAACATGAAATAAATTATGAAAAATATACAAAACCAGGACACCATACGGATAAAACAGTATTAATAATTCTAAATACAACGTTACTTTAGCTCTAGGCCTTGGATCAGGGTTGCCACTTTGGTTCATTCAGGGCCAAATTTCAGGAATTTGGGCAATTATGATCTCTCTTTGATTCTATAGGTCTATTTCGATTTGGACAAGCATAAATAATTGGGGATTTTTTAACTCGGAGCTGCGAATCATAATTTTGTAAATAATTATAACTAGCAAATTAGAGATAGGGTAGAATCGGGCAACTTCGCCAGTCGGGTAAATTCGCCAGTGTTGAAGACTATGCCCCCTTTACAATGAAAAAACCTAACACCCCTTTAAAAATCAAGCTCCCAAGTTCAACCAATCAAAACTTAGGTAATAGGACAACAAACTCATGATTCAATCATACCATTGTTAACAAATATGACGTCACAAATGAATACTTAACAAGACGCTTACGCTATGACGTTTTGCATCGCGCCCTTTTCTATGAAATCGCGTTTTGCTCTCACTACCATTTCTATTTCGCTCCATTGATATCAACAATTTTCACTCCGTTTAACCTTGTTGGCCGCTACATTTGCTGTTTAATCTACTAATTTACTAACGTTCTGCTCAATTTACAATATAATTTTCCATTTACTAACTCTTTTCATTCTTTTAACTTGCATTTTTTTTACTAACAACCCACTGTCGGGCAAATTCGCCAAGCTTGTCGGTCAAATTCGCCACTCTGTCAAAGATCTTGATCTAGACCTAGACCTTGACTTAGCCTAGCAGCTTAAGCCCTACCAGCCTACAGTTTGTCCACACGTCGTGATTGATAGGCCTACATAGTCTATCACTAAAATCATGGTGAAGTACAACAAGTACCCAAGTAAAAATTTGGAAAAGGCGATCGAGGCTGTCTAAGGAGGCATGTCCTGTAATAAAGCTGCCCGTGAGTATGGGGTCCAGAGGAAGACCATGGCCGACCATATAGCTGGCCGATCCACGATGGAGAGGAGGGCTGGGAGGCTACGAAGCATCACTCCAGAAATTGAAGACGCCATCGTGGACAAGGTCATCAAGGCAGCCAACAACGGGTTTCCCTTGACGAAACAAAGCTTCCTATCGAAAGTGGGCACCGTTGTTCGGAAGCTGGGTTTGAAAACCCAATTCAAGGACAACACTACTGGAAAGGATTACTGGTTTGAGCTGAAGAAAAGGAGACCCGACCTCGTCATCAGGAGTCCCGAAAAGTGCGCCACAAACCGACTCCAGATGATGACGAGGAATGTCGTCAACAGTTACATTGATGGTCTAGAGGAGCTGGTGGGAAGGCTGGGCCTAACCGATAAGCCTGGCCAAATTTGGAACTGTGACGAAACCAGGTTACAGTTCTCCCCTGACTGTGCCAAGGTCATCGCACCGAAAGGGACACGCTCTCTCGTGGTGAGATGCAGTCCATCGGAGGAGAGCATCACCACTTTGGTGTCAATCAACGCAGCCGGACATGCCATGCCGCCTCTCTGCGTGGAAGACTGTGCGCTCCGTCCAGTCCTTTGCCGTCCAGGATGCCCCTGAAGGAACTATCTGGACCTCCCAGCAGGACGGCTGGATGAACGACGAGATCGGCGTCCAGTGGTTCCATCAAGTCTTCCTCCCTCATTGTGGTCATCAGCGGCCACAGCTGCTGATCCTAGATTCCCACCACAGCCACGAGGTCCTGGATATGCTGGAGGAGGCTGAGAAAGAACGGCTTCATGTCCTCGCCTTGCCGCCACACACCACTCACATGCTGCAACCTCTCGACCGAGTGGTGTTCAAGCCCTTCAAAACGACTTACAGGCGGTTCTGCACGGAATTCATGGCAGAAAATCCAGGTCAAACCATCAATAAAGTGACCTGGCCCCACCTGTTGGCCAAAACTTGGGAAGCAACGATGAGGCGGGACTTGCTGATGAAGGCTTTTTCAGCTACGGGGATATATCCCATAGACAAGAACAGGATCCCTGACTCTGCCTTTGCTCCCGGAGAAGCTTTCAGGGCTGCTACTGCTGCCAGAACGTCTGTTGTTGAAGAGGAAGTGACAAATTAGGTCACCACTTTGATCACCGATGACAACGCAAGGGGGGAGGAGGAGGAGGAGGACCTAGTCTCAGCCACAGTCAACAACTCCAGCGCCAGGGAGGAGGTCTCCATGGACTTGGACGAGCCTGTCCCGATCGATGACAGCATGATCGATTTTGATTTCCTGTCACAACTAACTGTCAACATTGACGGCCAGGAATTTGGGCTCGAGGCCCTAGTGGCGGACACTGGTAGTGACATGCTAAACGCTTCAACATCCACCAACATTGAAGACAACGAAACAATCAGGCCTACACCTACAGCTGATTGGAATAAAGACGTTTCTGCCATCTTCGATTTGGTGGCTCCCCATTCCAAGAACTTACACAAAAAGTCAAGAGCCATTCCTTCTCACGGACTCCTCACATCTGAAGAGACTCTGCGAGAAAAAAGGGAGGCAGTGGAAAAGAAAGAGAGGCTGGAGGCAGCAAAGAAGGAGAGAAAGGAAATGGCCCTGCAGAGGAAACTGGCAAAGGCGGCGACAGCACCAGCAAATGGAAGCACGTCCTTCATCATCATCATAATCATCATCATTATCATCATAATCATCATCACCATCATTATAATCATCATCATCATCATCATCATCATCATCATCCAATTACTGAAGGGTAAAAGACATAAAAAAAAGAAAGGGAAAAATGAAAAAAAAAAAACCCTTTAAAAATGGAAGAAAAAACAAAAAAACAAACAAAAAAACCAACAACAAAAAACAACAACAAAAAAAAAACAATATTCAAACTAAACACGGGCTACATAATGAAAAATGGAGGTGGCGAATTTGGCTGATAGGGTTGGCGAATTTTACTGACACCATGGCAAAATTGCCCAATAGTACTACAACATGAAAATTAATCGAAATACAAAATGTACGAAGCACGAAATGTAAAAGGAATGCTGAAACATGAACTCTGAAAGGTCCTCTTCGTCCTTGACCCCAGTTAGAGCGAATACGTGACATGTAAGCAGTCTCACGATGCGCTCTTGAGAGAAGAGAAAAAAAACTGGCGAAGTTGCCCGACCCTATCATAACTAAATAATTTGATTTTTTGTTTGTGAGCAAGGACCAAGCTAGAATTAGATAAAGCCAAGCTAGAGTAGGCTAGATAAAGCCAAGGGCTGTGCTATGTGAACCATAGTGTAAAGAGACGAAACGGTGAGGCAATTGTGCATGTGGGATAGAAGTGAAGGGGTTCTGTTTTTTTTTTTATGTATTTGGCCCTTAAATTTGGCATCCAAAAAATAATTGGGATCAATTTGGCTCTTTGACTAAAATATATCTGGCATCCCTGTTAGGCCTACCCCCACGGAAGCGTGCAGTATTGCGTCGTCTGTGTTCGTAGTTGGAATCGATGGAGGATTTTAATCATGGCCATTAGATCTATTTGTTACCCAAGATTTTAGATCTAGATGTAGATCTAGATCTAGATATATAGATCTAGAATCTTGATCTAGATCTAGATCGACACCTTATTTAGATCTACACACAATAAAAGATGAAATTAAAACATAAGTAAACAATAGGTTCTAAATCTAGATTCTAGATTAAGACTAGATCAAGATCTGGAGCTAGATCTAGATCTCTAGATCTAGATAAATTTTCTTTTTTTTTTTTTTCACTTTCTAGATCTAGACAGGGTTTTAGGGTTAAGGATCTAGAGTCTAGATCAAGATCGACAAGTGCTACAAAAATATGCCTTGAATAGATCACGTTTATTTTTAGGCTATTCTTTCCCAACAAGCAACTAGGGTATCGAGTATCAAAAAGTTGCTCCAATACTAGCTACTATGTCAAAAGACACTAGACAGTCGATATGTAAACACACAACATTATATAATCCCCAGCTATCCCCTTCTCTTTCCCCTTTTCCTCCGTTCGTAGAAGGGGTAAACCGACTAGTACATTTAAAAAAAAAACAAATATGGAAAAAATCTAGATCTTTCCTTCTTAATCTGTTAAGCCCAGAGTACAGTGGACATCTTCAGTGTTCACTCACGGGTAAGTTTTTCTATTTAGATCTAGATTATTTCCATATATGATATTTGTTTCTTTTAATAATGATAATAAAAATAACAATAAGAACAAAAACGGTAACAAATGGCAGATTGCGAGAAAAAGAAAGGAAAAATGGTCAGGGCTGGGCAAAATTAAAAGCACAAGAAAATGCACAGCAATAAGCGATGGTAAAAATACAAAGCAATGCCTAGCTTTTGGACTAAATGATGTATGTTCAAATGTTTCCATTTCTTCATCATGTTTTACTGTTACAATTATCTTTCAATCATACACACTTCATAATTCCAATGTTCGAAAGCACTAAAAGATTTTAGTGTGCTTTTTAGCCATTTATGTTAACCGCAATCTTTTTAAGTGGAGTCGAGCACTCTCTCGATCTCAAATCTTTTTATCCTGAATCACCAGAAACCACTTGCTACTGAAATATCCGGAACCACTTGAAAACACATAATAGCTACTTTAGCCTGAAGAAGTACCTAGATATCTAGATAAAGGAAATTAACTCAAGAAACTTGAGCAGGAGCAAAAAAAAAAAAAAGATAGTATTTGCTATAAATAGAAAAAATATCCAATGCCTCACTGCCTAGGCTTCTTAAAATACAAGGCACCCCCACCGAAAGAATCAGCCTCAATCTTTGTAACATTGTTGCAGTGGAAAATAATCTCAAATCATAAAATTTTACCTTCCATGACAACAATTGTAAAGATAGCGGCTGATTCTTTCGGAGGGGTTGCCTTGTATTTTTGGAGGTCTATCTCACTGCCTTTCATAGGAGAGAAAACATAAAAAGTGAGGGAAGACCATGATGTGCAGTATCCCACATGGAAAAGGATGGAAGGCAATCATAATGTGACAGCTTGATAATAGGTCTTTTAGAAGTGCAATATGACTTAGAACTAGATGAACTTTTGAAATTGATAACAGGTAAATCTCATCCTCGATCTTGTAATTGCAATAATGAACATGGACTTGAAGATGAATGATCTACATCTTCTAGCATTGCTCAACTTGTCAAATCAAGTGCTCTGCAAATCTACCAATCAATCAGCTCATCACGATGCCACACCCTCTGCAAATTTAGATGGATGTATTCTCAACTTGGGCAAACACTTAGGTAGACTTTGTCAGATCAGTCTTGAAGTCTGAAGAAAGGATGCACACACATCCAAGTAGCAAAATCCAATTCCGTTTGGAGGGTGAAATAACCAGCATTTAAACAAAAAAGACGTCAAAGTGACAACGTTCACTGCAGGTAGGAATAAGAGAAACAGGAGTGGAAATCCTGTCCAACCCTCCTGTGAAGCCATCTGCAATGTTGGAATTCGCAAAGGATCTTACACTTCTTTTCATGACTGATTTTGATTTCTTGCGGGTCAACTGGTCAGTAAATATGATAATTAGGTCAACTTCATTCTCTGTGAAGGTCAACTTAACTCATTTTCCAGGTTACCACATTAAAAAAATAATGCACAAAAATATACTTTGACTGTTCGCTTATCCCATGTCAAAACCTCTTGTTGATAATGCTTTTTTTTTAATCAAATGACAGTAAATAATCACACAGTTGGGTGTGTTCAACGGTAAATACACACCACCCCTCTCCCCAAAAAATAATAAATAAATATAAAATCTCACCAACCACTATATGCCCCCC
>JBCJKF010670269.1:0-12311 GCA_039654545.1 Plocamopherus ceylonicus | reverse complement strand
ATCCATCCATCCATCCACCCACCCATCCATCCATCCACCCATCCATCCATCCATCCAAAACACGTATCTTGAACAACATTCCAGAAAATGGTTTTGCACTGCATGCCATTTACGTGTATGGTGGAAGACACTAATGATAATCACACTGTTCTCCTTATTTTCTCAGCGTGTCATAAGACATGCATTGGATGTGATGGAGTGCGTGATATCGACTGCAAGCGGTGTAATGTTGGCTATATCAAGGCACCCGGGGACTTTACGCCTTGCAGAGGTAACTTCCAGGAATCTGCTTCTTTTTCTTCGACGTTGGTTGTTGGGGCTTTGGTTTTTGGTTGTTTTTTTTGTTTTTGTTTTTGTTTTTTTGTTGTTGTTTTTTTGCTTTTATTACAATTTTAAAAAATATTCTCCTCTAATAATAATAATAATAAAAGTTATAGTATTAATAAGTTTATGATGCAGTCATTTATTTTCTCTTCGGGATTCTTAATAATAACAATAACAACAGCAACATCAGCAGCATGGACAATGATACCTCACCCAGGCATCCCTAGATCTTTTCATTTTTTATTACATGTCTTAAAAAATATCATTATATTTGTTGTTGTTGTTGTTGTTGTATTGTATTTAATTGCTTTTTTCAACTGGGAATTTTGTTTTGCTTTAATGTTTTGCTTTAATGTTTGGTATTATCTTTTGTTTACTTTCTCAACATTGCGGGTCATTGCTTTGTGTTGGTCTTTATGATGTCTTTGTATCTGTGTGAGATGTTCAGATACTGAATAAAAAAAAATTTAAAAGAAACCCCAACAACTTTATTTTCTGAAAATGAATATGAAAGGACGAGATGACAAGTCAAACAATTCACTGAGAATGGAGAGAGGGCTTGAGAAGAAGGAGAAGACCACACCAGACATGGACAAGATGAGAAAAGACGATTCAGTATTGAGAAACGGAAAAACATTTTGCTACTGCCATTAGGTGCATGTATGTGAAGAACCCTTATGTTTTCTGTTTTGCATAAATATTCACCATTCACAAGCTCTGTGAAAATCTTTTGACTAGAATGTCCCGACGGGAAATACGGCTTGGACTGTGCTGAGTCATGCCGCTGTTTGAACCCAGATAAATGCAACAAGTCTAATGGCAAGTGCGAAGACTTTGTTTGCAACCGGGGATATCGCAACACTCCACTATGCGATGAATGTAAGTCCTTCATTGAACCATACTTTTTACATCTTCCTATTTACGATCATATGCAGCTCATTTTTTCTTTTTTGTCTCAAAGTTTTGCATTAGATTGGTTGCAACACTCCTCAGTGAGAAGTCTCTTGGCTAATGACGTCTATACTATTTCAGATATCTGATGCAATTGCTATCCTCCTTGTAAATGCTCTTGTTTTAACAAAATTTGACTATTGTAACTCGCTCTCGCAAATACATGTATAAGTAAAGATAAATTAGATTCCTTACAAATTGTCCCAAACGATGCTGCTAGATCAAGTTTCAAAAAAGGCAAACACACATCAGCATCTAATCTTTTAAAAGATCTCCATTGGCTTTCAGTTTTGAAAAGAATACAATACAAAATTTGTTCACTGGTTCATAGGTCAACACACTCAACAAGTCATGAATACATTAACGAACTCCTAGTATTTTATACCCCAACTTGAAGTCTCCAATCTGAAGTTTACACTCATGTTCTCTGAAAACCAAAGACCCACCAGAAAATTGGTGAACAGTCTTTGTCATTTTTGGCTCCCCATTTCTGGAATTCCCTACCAGGACATGTCAGGTGGCTGGATACTATTGATCACTTAAAATGCAGGTTAAAAACGTTTCTTTTTAACATATATACAATGCAATAATGTTTTAGTCAAATTTTGTCATTGTCTTTTACATCGCTATAAACAACTTAAAATGGTGCTTAATTAAAACTATCTTGTGGTCTTTTACATCGCTTATAACCAACTTTTAATGATGTATGACTTAAAACTATCTTATTTTCTTTTAAATTGCTTATAACCAACTTACAATGATGTCTCAGTTAAAAACTGTCCCATTGCCTTTTCAATCACTTCATATACTGCATATGATTATGTATCACTTGAAAATATCATTTAAATCGTATATAAAAAGCTTATAATAATGTTTTAGACAAAAACTATCTTATTGTCTTGAATTTCTCACCCTTTACAATATCTTGACTACTTGCAACGTACATTATAATGCCCATTGTTTTATCAAATGAAATGTAATGCATTTTTAGCCCATCCAGAATGGGGCAACTCGCTATGGAAGTGCTATTTATTATTATTTATGATCTGTTTCTTCCAAATGAGACTTGAATCTCTCAGGTCATTTGAGATACATGTGATGCTGTTTACAATGATTTGGTTTACTTTTGTCCATTTTTAGAGATTTATCAGGTTTCAAGTCATCAGAGTCATGTTTCAGAAAATAACAGCATTACAGTATTACAGCAGATAAACTAAAATAATAATGTGATCATGAGCTAAAGTTGTATGATACTCAATTCTTCCCCCCCCCCCTCCCCCAATTAGCCACAACAATTTCCAAAACTAATTTGTCAATTTCTCAAAACTTTGCCCATTTAGAAATAAAGTAACCATTCCTTTCAAAACAATAGGTAGCCAAGCAATATTACCGAATTTACCCTTTAAGGAAAAATAGTCACACAAAATCTGCCGATTAAACATTTAGATCTATATTATCTTCAAATGTAGAAACTTTTTCATAGTCAGATTCCCATACTAAATTCAGACGGAATAATCTTCCAGTCAATGTAAAATACTGCAAAGATAGAAGTAGACATAAAGATAGAAATAGAAACATTTATATAGCGCCTAAATCCACAATGTGCTCAAAGGCGCTTTACATTGGGCAGTTTGCTTGAATACATTATGAACAGAAGAAAATCAAATCACACATTTCAAGGTCAAGTACATGTATAAACAAAACAAAGTTATTTCATATATGTCTGTACATGTTGCGAATTAAAATAATAACCATATTAATATATGTTCAGGCAAAATAGTCATTGAAAAAATAAGTTTTCAAGTGTTTTTTAAATGTTTCAAAAGATGGGCTTCTTTTTTTTGAAAGTAGGCAATGTATTCCATAACTTGGGAGCAGATTTACCAAAGGCCCTTTCACTTATTGGGGACTTGTGAAAAGGAACAAGAAAAAAGTCTTGATTACTTGAATTACAAGCAAACTGCCCAATGTAAAGCGCCTCTGAGCACATTGTGGATTTAGGCGCCATATAAATGTTTCTATTTCCATTTCTATTTCTATCTTTGTAGTATTTTACATTAACTGAAAGATATTGTAGAATTTAAGCAGAAATTTAAGTGGACAACACTGATATCAAGATACAAGATTGAGTTACTTTAGTCGTATTGACGAGAATTCTCAGCGGAGTCTATCAGGTGTTTTGAAGATGAAGACAAAGACTAAGACTAGAATAATCAGGTCACGTTTTTGTTTTCACTCCACTCTGTGTGCTTTATTGTAAAATATAAAAGAGACCGATCTAAGATTCATTCTATATATCGAGCAAGGAAGAATCAATAGACAACATTATTTCATGGGAACCAAAACATGGAGCAATTAAAGACATCATTACGCAGAAACGTTTTTTCATGGTGTTTTTGTACTCATTCATCCTGGAAAAAATGACCTAATTTGAGTCTTGAGAACAGTTGACAAACTCAGGTAGCTGAGTATTCTTGTCAACACGCCTAAAGTAATTCACTATTCTAATATTTTGATATTCGTTTTTGTACTTTTAAGTTTCTGCTTAAAGTCTTCTGTATCATTTCTAACCCTTATATTAGTTGGGAGTTTATTCCACAATCTGAATGTATTAGGGAAATATGAATATAAAGGGCTATCTAAAGGCATTGAAAAAGTTTGAGCACCAGATCTTGTGTGAGTATTCTACATATTGAACCCCGAGACAGTGAGCAAGTGTAACAATACAAGACAGATGACATTATTGATCTTTTTGTGTCGTTATGGTGTAGAGGTAGACACTTAAGCTTAAGCACATTTTCTCACCCCACTCAGGTGTAAAAAGGGTACCTCACAATAGGCAGTGGAAGATCTTGTCAGTATGCTAGAGTGATGTGCTTGTAAAATGGCTGCTACTAAAAGTGCTACTCTGTATACTCCTTGGCGAGTTGAGAAGGTTACTGGATGTAAAGGGCCTGATGGGGTAACCCTTGTAAAGAGCATAGAGCGTAATTAAGTGTATATGGTGTATATAAAAGCTCTCATTCATTTGCTTGCCTCTCCACAGTCTGTGCCCAAGGAACATTTGGCTTTGGTTGCAGCGAGGAATGCCATTGCCCCAGCGGGGACACCTGTAACCCCATTAACGGCGACTGCAGCAGCGGCCGATGCAACGAAGGCTGGGCAGGACCTGCCTGTTCTCAACGTAAGCAAAACGTTTAGAATGTCATGTCATACCATATATTATTTAGAATTGAAGCTCAAAGATCCTTTGGCCTTTACATGCCTCTTTTAGATAAACGTCCAAAAGATAAAAGGTAAAAAAAACCCCAATAAAACAAAACAAAAGAGCAACAAAAAAACAACAACACAAAACATTACACATAATAATTCAATTATTCTAACAAAGAATAAAATAAGAATTCAATCAAATAGTTGACTTGATACAATAAACCTATTCATCAAATATACATCTTGTCGTTGAGCTCCCCATCAATAGAGCTTTTAAAATAATTTAAACTTTTGGAATCTTTTGTTTCTAATTTTGATTTATTCCAAATATGTACTGTTCTAGAAACAAATACTTACTGTTCTAGAAACAAATTGATTATGCCTAAAGAGGTAGAAGTGCCTGAAACACTTATATCGGGCGGTAAAAAAAAATGGCAAAGGACTTTGGACAGCTATAGCATGTAAACTATGACAAAAATTATTGAAAATTTACAAGTGAAAGGAACAATCCTATTTTTCATTGCTTAGCAAATTTCACAAGAATCTATTGAGTGGATTTTAAATAATCCGCTTTTTATTAAAAGTGGTTTGAACAACAAATATCAAACTAAAATTTTGCAAATGTTCTTACTGTTTTGTGTTAATTCTTGAAGTGGCATGAAAGATAAGGTCATTATGACGATTTTATCTTTTAGGCTCAAAACCGTGTTGATTCTTACTTTACATCTAGGGCTAGATCTAGATCTAGATCTTAATCTAAATCTAGAGTTTTGATCTAAAGCTTTAGGTTCTGGAATGGACCAAGTACCTATGATTCATGTAAGATCTTTGAAAAATGCGATACTATCAGGCAGGAGACAATATTTAACTGAAATTCACTTGTAACAATAGATTAAAAGATGATAAATTCCATTTTTAATTTATCTTTTCCCAGTAGAAATATTCTATGACAGTAATCTGAAATTGTCTGCTCTCGTTAAATATTGTTCTGGGTATCAAAATGGGAGTGTGTCATTAAATGTTTGGTCTATCAACCATCACTTGCATGAACCAGTAGTACAGTGATTCTATCATGTTTGTCACTCTACCGTAAAAATATTTTTTGCTAGATCTAGATCTATGCCAAATTCAATTTCACTGTAGGCCCCTACACAGTAAATGAGATGGTGGAATGTTCCTATGCCATTTTCTTTTTTTTTTTCAAACCCGATATAAATATATATTTCTTACTGAATGAATTGGAAACATATGAAGTGGCATAAATGAAACAATCCCATTTTAAGTCTACTTATCTGTATATGATTTGTTTTTGACGTAAATACATGATATGTTCATAAGTCATGCAACTAGCCTTCATAATTTTATCTGAAAAAAAAACACCCCCCCAAAAAAAGAAATTCCACTCAATTAATCCTCATAGGGAGATTATCTTTTGATTTTTAAGCAAAAACCGAGTGTTAGTTGTAAGAGCAATGGGTGGTAATTACTGTAAATAACTTTGCCCTAGGGTTAAATGACACTGTCCGGCACAGGATCAAAACCAACAACCATTCGGTTAGGAACCCAAAGCAAGACCGCTGTACCACTGTGATCATATAAATACTCTAGAATACAGATATATATACAGATATTGCAGTAATAGGATTGTCATTGGCATCATCAGTGACAGCTTACCTTCCCAATGTGGCATCTCTGGTGGCCTCTATGAAACCGTTGCTTTCCAGTGACAATCTCCCAGTGTCCAGTGTTGATGTATGCAAGGTGTGTGGAAGGCGAACAAGTTCCTCTTCCATCGCACTCCCGCTATCGTAGTTACCGCCTATTAGTCTGGTCCATGGGAAGCAGCAAAAAAGGGGACTATTAGCTGTAACAAACCATTAGCCGGACCAGACTATTCTCTGATTGACGAATCAGCTGATCATGTAACGCATGTAAGGGCCATTTTATTTGATTTTCCACCCATATCAATATCACGGAAACATCAGACATAATTTGTCCAACAGGACACACTGTGTGAATGGTCATGTCAATTTTGTTGTTGTTGTTGAGACAATCTGAAATGCCTAAGCCCTATTGTCAAAGGGTACGTAAGATGCGTAATCAGCGCCTACGCACAAAAGAACCCTTGTCACATTGTTGTGTAAGGCTAAGTCTGGACAACCTGATGCTTTGCATGCGAGCGAAGGCTTGTTAAGAAGGCAACACCTACTTGGCTAAGACTGAGGAACTCGAATGGTGAGTGATGGACAGTGCGTTTGCAATGACATCTTATTACGTCTAGCTAAACACATCACCATACCCATGCCAGACAGTCAAACATTATTTTATTAGAGAGAGAGGGCAATAGGCCATTCTTCTTTGACTTTGAGGGTATTCAAGGTCAACGCATTAGATTTTGGCACTTTTATTATGGACAAATGAAAGTTGATGAGTGGAACTATCTAAAAGTATGAGCTTTCAATGACAAGGAAGTGTTGCATGTTGTGAAGGCACATGGAGGAACTGCTTGTTATTGATACTCATTGTGCAATGTAGTTTTGATAGGTGGGATTTTTGTAAAATATATCTTATACAATCTTATGACATTGGGGGTGTAGTGGCTCTGCGGACAGAGCGTTGGGCTTTGCACCGAGAGGTCAAGGGTTCAAACTGCCGTAGAGAAATGTGCTTTTTTCCTTAAGCAAGAAAATTTACCCCTGTTGCTTCACTCGACCCAGGTGAAAATGGGTACAGCTTCGGCTGGGAAAGTATTCTGCAACAGACTAGCATCCTATTCAGAAAGTGATAGATCTAATCTGCCATGCCACTGTCCGCTTCATGCTACAGAGATCGGGATAAGCTCCGGCCCTATGAACCGAAAGCCTTGAAAGGACTACTTACTTAATCTTATGACATTGACTTAAACTGTGTTAGGTTGTATATTGTTTGATTTGAAATTGATGGCTCTTCATTACTGCCAATGAGCATTTTCTTTTTTCAGGTCTTATGACCTTTCCCAAATTAAAGAGCTCCCACTGTAATAATGATGCTGTAAGTCTATATACCTTTTTTAATCCAACTACAAATCTCATGTTTTATCATTGATCTTTACTGTAGAGTTTTCTTGTTTCTTGTAGTTAAAAAAAAAAAGAAGAAAAATTGGATCACTTTCCTTTACAGGCTTACCCAAATTAACCCTGGCTCCGCAAGCTGATTTCAATGATTGTGGGAAAGTTTTGGTGCAATGGAATTCCTTTAGTGAAGAAGATGACATTGGAGAGGGCCCCATTAGTAAATACAGGTAAGATTTGTCATGAAATTTTAGAAGACCTTACTAGCCTAGACAGAAAGATCCTCCGACCCAGCACCTTTAAAAAAGCAAAAACAAGCAAAAAAACAAAACTAAACAAAACACCCCCCCCCCAAAAAAAAAAACAAACCCCAAAAAACAAAACACAACAGCAAAAAACAAGCAAAACAGCTTTTTGTTTATACATGTCCATTTTACACATTATATTAATGAACAAGATCGTGTTGAGTCAATTGAAATCTTAAAATTGTTTCCTAATATTAAGCATGGACTGTCAACAATCAACTACTAATTCAGCTTTTTAAAATTTTTTTTTACCAAGAACAGTCTTGCCCTGGACTGCACTGTCATCAAACATTTGAGGCATAGATCTCATTGAGACGTTCATCAAAACAATGGTCTTAAACTGAAGTACATGTATATCACAAAACAGTAAATTTTTGGGTTTAAAATATTCCTCAGACAATAAACAACATGAAAAGGCAATAAAACAAAAGAAATTACTATTAAAAAGCTAAAAAAAAATAAAATAGATATGCAAAAATGTAGATCTAGTAAGAATTCAACAAAAACTTATCTGTGAGAGTCGAGGTGCTGGCTGCTTGACTGATGTTGAAAGATAATGAAGAAAATTGTTTATTGTGTGAAGAAGGGTTCAAGCCCGAAAATATACTGTTTTGTTTAGTCTTTACAATGGAGAGTTTAATTCAACTTTGTTTTGTTCTCATTTGTATTGAGCTCTCCTCTGTGCCTTTTTTGTTCCTGTTGAATGCAATGCCTCACTAAGACTTTGTTTCGTCTGCAGGTTATACAAGCAGCACAATGAAACAACCACATGGGACCTGGTGGCAAATGTTGACCATCCAGAAAACCAGACAAGGATGAGGTTTTTGGTGACAAGGAATCTTCTGCCTGATGAGTTTTATTTGTTCCGAGTCGACGTTGTGGCACTGAAGGATGGGAAGGACTCTGCATTTGTTTCCAAGGGAAATCCCTCCAACGTGGTTTTCAACCTCTGCACCAGTACGTTTTAAGGGTTGTTTTAAATTGTTTTCTTTGCTTGGAGAAGCTACTGGTCTTTTTCTTTTATACCAAATTTATTGCTTTTGATATGGTGTCTAATTTCCTGTAGCACAAAACATATTATGGTGCTCATACATACTTGGGTGCTTAGTTCACTTTTCCTCTCTGTCTTTGTCTGTGCCTTTTAGTCTCTCTGTCTTTGTCTATTGTCACTGTTTCTCTGTCCATCCATCAGTCTTTCTGCTCTGTCTCTCTGCCTGTGTCTGTATCTGTCTCTGCCTGACTCTGTCTCCTTTTCTCAATTTCTTCATCTGTAAGTATCTGTTTGTCTGCCTCTGACTGTCTGCCTTTGTTTGCCTGTTTATATATCTTTGAAATGCTAGCCAACACTTCCCTCTGTGTTTGTAGTTATTCTCATTGAAATTGTTTAGATATGATATGTCAGATCTACTTCATTGTCATATCTTTAGTATCACCACTGAAGTATTTCTACACTGAATATTCATTTCATGGATGCATTTCATGACGTAAACATGTTTATTCTTGCTGTAGACCTATTTTCCAAAGCCTGAAGTTTGAAATTTTGCATATCATATTGAAGGTAATCGTATGGACTTAATAATATTCAAGTATTTGCCAGCGATGGTTGACATTGTTCTAGAAAAGCAACTGAAAGCTCTGTTGCATTCCAAGTTTTGCCTAGTATATATATATATTATATATGTATATAGTATGTACATATTATATATATATATATATATATATATATATATATATACATATACCCATATACTTACATCGTATGTGTCGCTCTATAAACGTTTAACTACAAATTTTCGGATGTTTGTTTTTCACACTAGAGTATACTTTATTGAAAGTTGTTCATCCTATTTTAATCTATAATAAAATTGATCAATAGAAACAAGCAAAACGTAAATATATTTTTGGTAGAAATGCCATGGGTTACTTTCAATAAAGTTTACTTTGTTGTTAAAAGCCCAAATTCTTAAATTTTTAGTTAGAGGTTTGTAGCACAATATGGTCAAAGTATATTAGCTTTGATAAATACATTATACTAATTTGTCACCAGCACATTATATGTACAAACAATAAGACTAATCATAGTAGATTGTCATCACAGTTCAGTATATAATTTATTGCAGAAGTATTCAGTAGAATTCTACAGGTGAACAAGTCAACATATAAATACAGTTTGACAATAATTACAACATAAGGTTATTATATAATATATTTTTTATATTTCAGTTATAACAACGCCGGAGATAACCACTCAACCCGTGTTCTGTAAGTATATTTGAAAAAATGGTTGCCACTGTAATTGTTTTAATCACTCACTCATTCACGCCTTTGATCAGGTCATTGAGAAGGCCAAACAGCAGAAGAAGCTGAAAACTTCTTCCTCCATATCGGTTGATCTCTAGTTCTGGTCAGAAAATCACTTGTTGACATCTTTGTCCAATCCTGGATACAAAACTGATTCTCTCTGTTCAGCCAGTACCAGCGCACGCAGTCATATTAATGCTGCCATTAAGCCGATGACGGCCTCAATCCAACACATTTAGATGGTCTTTGGAAATGGAATTGGATTCAATTTGGATGACCTTCCTTCACAGTGCCTCCAAAAATATATTTCTTGTTTCAAACGTTTTGTCCTTGTTGCTATGGATCGATTTTTTATTTTCATTCTTTTGATATTTAACATTATATATTATATTTTTCTTCTTGGACAGCCACAAATTAAAAAAAAACAAAAATCTCCCTCACAAAACAGACATTCTCCTCACTAAACAGTAATCTCCCTCATTAAACAGAAATCACCCTAACTAAACAGAAATCCCCCTTGCTGAACAGAAATCCCCTTCAATAAACAGAAATCGCTGTCGCTAACAGTTTTTTTTAAACAAGAGGCGCATTGACAAGAATACTCAGCTATATAAGTTTGTCAGCTATTCTGAAGACTAAGACTAAAACTAGTGCTCATCTAAGAGCGACGCCTGATTGAGAGGACATTTGTATTAGTTGGGCCTTTCATCTGGGGAGCCCTCTGTGTTTTGTGCTATTGAATGATCACATTATGTGTTACTGTCTGATGTGTTGCAAGCATATTGTTTACTGGTGGCAAATTTACTTCCACCTTCCACATCCTTGCCTTAAATATATGCAATTTTACCATCTCATTTATAATAATGATAATAACAATAAAATAATAATAATAATGAAAATAATAATGTTAATAATAATAATAATTATAATAATACTAATTCTTCGTTGATCCAGAACTAGAAAATAGGATTGATGACGTTTGATTCGTTGTTTGTATTTTCGTAGCCTGTCTCCTTTGAAATCTGCCCAAGAACAAAGTCTGTCTAAGACTTTGTTTTAAGGATGGGTGCTACAGCTAGGACCCAAAGTCAATAGTTTTCAACAAACGCTGATATTTCATATACATAACAAGTATTATGTAGTGAAACAGTTGAGACATTTTTTTCTTCGATTGGCTTTACGGTGCTTTGGTAACTGCTGCCATATTGGATTTTCAACACGTTTTTCAAAACATTAAAAGTCAAAATATTACCAACCAAATGCAGCTATATTGCACATAAATGAAATGTGTTACACCGTATTGAATGTATTTGAGCATTTTTTTGGTAACTTATATTTTTTGAGAAAAAAAAATATTGAAAAAAATCAGATCAGGAAAAAGATAAAAAGGTCAAATTTTGTCACTCAATCAATAACTTTGCTTCCTTTCTGAAAATCAGAGGAAGCCTCAAACAAAAGTTAAAATTGGTTTTTGGGAGATCCCATGCCAAATTTTGACTATATGCAACAAAGACTTTTTGACTTTTAGCGAAAAAAGTGATCAAAAATAAAGTTTCGAGGAAAATTTAGGAAGTTTAGTTACCCATATTTTAATCCGAAGGGAAATCTGTCTTTTGGTTTTTTTTAGACTTTGCTTTGTACTTTTAGTGGCCATAAAATCATATTTAGAGCAGTCTGTTTTGAATTTAAGTCTTGCACGCTGATTCTAGAAGGGTCAAAGGATATAAAAATGATGAGAACTAAAAATCCATTTTTTTGACTGACACTTCAAAATCTACTGGCCACATCCCCCCTTAAACTTCTTTAAAGGTGTGTTCTTAGACAGAGACTGTGGTACAAATATGCAACTTTTTATTTGTAATCGTCTTATTTTTTATTATTCATTCTGTTTGACAGCTCGAGACCTCTTCCGCTCTGTGACGGCAAATGTTTTGAATGCAACGGCAATAAGCCTGGTGTGGAAAGCCTTGCCTGATTATGCAGACTATGAATACGCTGTTCAAGTGCAAATACAGTTTCTTGGTTATGGTGATTGTGCTGATGAGCCTGGAGAAATATTTGAGGTAGTTTTGTGTTCCCCATCTCATGTAATGAAAGCACCTAGAGGTCTTGGCATTAGGCGCTATAGAAATGTACTTATTATTATTATTATTATTATTATTATTATTAT